>PRKT01000099.1:300376-329594 GCA_003671525.1 Saccostrea glomerata | reverse complement strand
TTGAGACTTCTCGGCTGTACCTGTATTTTGTCAATTTTAGGAGTTTAACGTCTCGTTTGTTGTTATAGTTTTACAACAGGGTCACATTGATTAAAATGCTTACACACTTGTGTCAATGTATATCATGAAACAAGGATAAATTAGCGTCATCTAGGCAATGTATATGCAATGACTACGTCACTGAAAGCACGCTATGACAGCACAGCGGTGACAGAAAACGAAGGGCGCACTCAACAAATTTCTTACACAAAAATATAATATTTCTGCACATTAGATAAAATTAGATTTTTTATATGTTGTTTTACATACACTAAAGAGTAGTTTGCAAAAAAAAATATTTCTTTTGCAATTAGTTACAGGTAAAATTTAAATTGACTGGACTATAAGGGGACAGTTTCTAAATAAATGATGAGGGAAAAAGAAATAAAATAGATATTAAAGTTTTAATCTTGTTTACTATTATTCTATTCAATTTCATTTGATAGACTGAGCAGGGTATGTTATATTTCTTTTGTTGTGTAAAAATATATAGTACTATTTATGCATGCAAACTGAAATACTGGTTATGTGCTTAAAATTTGTATCTTTCCTATATGTACAATCTTGATAAGTGTACCATAGCTATATATGTAATCAGCACAGCTCTGTTAAAATATCAAGGAAGATGTCTGAAGGTTTACATTCCACACACACACAGTGATAATCTGAGGTCATTTATAAGCTTTATTTGAAGCACTTCCCTTGCTTGTACTCTCAATGAAATTTAACACACAGAATCATGCGATATGAAAACAAGGGCAGTAACTGCAAGCTATGAAATTGCAGTATACATGAAATCTCCATATAAAACATCCAAAAGATATATTTTATATAAATAAATTTTAATTTTTTTTAATTGATCTTCTCCTCACTGTATTCTTAGCACACAAACTAAGTGGATGTTCATGATGACCAAGAATTCTTCTTCCAAAATAAAAAGTTATGGTCACAGTTTCCTATGTTATGAGCTGTCTGTTTCCTTTGTTATTTATATTAGTGGTGGACAGAGGAGACGGGTGTCTTTAGCTGTTGCTTTACTGCAGGAGCCAGAGTTACTGATTCTAGACGAACCTACAGTAGGGGTGGATCCAATACTGAGAGAAAAGTAAGTTAGTCCAGAGAGAGAGAGGGGGGGGGGAAGAGGGAATAGAAAAAAATCAACAAGAGAAACATAGAGTGAGAGAAAACAGTTAGTTTCTGAAGAAATATTATCTGTCAGTGATTACTGCTTGCATCAAAATATGCATATGTTTTTTTTTTAAATAAATAATTGCAGAATATGGGGACATTTACTGAATATAACAAGACAATTCAATTCCAAGACAGCCATCATAATAACCACACACTACATAGAGGAGGCAAGGCAAGCGGACAAGGTTAGTTAATGGGACTGTGATATATTCAAAGCATAGCAGCAAAATTTTCAGAATGTGCCAAGTATGGTTTGTAAGCAAAAAATATTCTAGTAAATAATTATTTATGATCTGTGCTTGTTTTATAACAACCAGTGTCAGCAATGGTTGAGAATGCATTTCAAATCCAAACACACATTGCCTGCTCAGTATACTCAGCAGGGAGAAAAAGAGAGAATCAAGTCTTTTGGTCAGTAGGTCCAGAATTATGTTTCTGAGATACAGTTTAGACCAGTCTTAATAATGGTGTAAATTGCTTAGCTGGACTAACTTGCACCCAAATCTACGATGTTTTGAGAAACAAGTCAATGTTGTGTACTGTTTTTCTTAGTCTGGTCTTGCCTTTTAGGTTGGTTTGATGAGGAATGGAAAACTTCTTGCTGAAGATTCACCAAATACTTTAATCAATCTATACAAAGAAGATGTAAGTATTATATATGTGTTTTGCTTGCCTTAAGAGAATTTTATTACATTGTTGCATATAAGGTCACCTGTGTCACTCAGGGGTCAAAATGCATTCTGTTTTGACCCAACAGGCATTGCGCTGGTAGTAACCATAAAAGATTTTCAGGTTCATCTCTGAAACAGTTAAACTGATTTCAACTGCTTTGGTGTATTGCAACTTTGTGTGATAGAGAAAAGAAACTGAACTTTATAGTGCTAACCCATGTGACTTGAAAATGGGATAAAAAAAACTATTAAAATTAATGAAATAGAAAAAAATCTTCAGGTCTTTTTGATACTTTATAGGCATTCTGCTTTTTATATGAATGTGTATATTACAAACCATAAACTTTATACGAAAGTAAATTTAAAATAAGTGACCCAAGGGAATATTAATTTATATCAAAAATTATTTCCATGTTTTTGCTGAGCGGTTAAAAAAATATGATGTTGGATGAGTTTTTGAGATGTTGGATTGATCAGATATGACATGTTGGACCACTCATTAACTCTCAGATGTTTTTTTTTCCTGCGTTAATATCAATTTTAATTTGTTTTCAGAGTTTGGAAACAATATTCCTGAAATTGTGTCATGCAGATCAAAACACTCTCAGTATGAATCTTGTCAAGGAGGTATAGCAAAATTTCTCAAACTTCCTGTTTGATTAAATAACATGACTGTAATTAAAAAATTTAATAAAGTTTCATGATTCAGCTGCTTGATTTTTACATGTATGGGCAAATGTAGATATAAACTTTCATGTCATTTATTGTTATTCATTACCTTTTTTACAGAGTTATCAACCAAGTAAACCAGTTTTGAAAATGGTAAACACTGGACATGAGGCAGCAGGGGAGACTACTCCACTACTCTTGCATGACACCCAGAATTTTGGTATTTAGAAAAATGTGTTATACAGTAAAACTTGGTCATTATAAAGTCTTGGAAATTACATAGCTATATCTGTAATTCGTCATATCCGTATATAGAATTGGTTAACTTTATATAGTTGGGGATCCAAGATAACTTTGCTATATCCGTGATTTGCAATATCCATGTTCGTACTAAATGAGTTTTACTGTATAACTAATTAAAAACAATAAAATGTATATCACAGTTAATTGAATTTTGAAGTCAAAAGGAAATTATGAAAAGAAATTACATTGAACGACTTAAAAAGCAAATAAATATATCATTTTGCTCAGAATATTTTATTAAAACAAACTTTATTCCGGAATAATTATTAGCCTTTGTACAAACAAGAAAGAATTCGTAAGTTTTATTGTCACTTTAAGACAACTATGGCATGTCAAATTTACAGGGTAATTTTTTATTGTGTAAACATTTTGTAGATTTGTAGAATGGAGTATTTTCATTTTTCAGATGCCCTGGTACAGGTTACAGATGAGTGGCACTGCTCAGTAGGGTTACCATCACCCAGAAATATATTCACCCAGTTCCTAAAAAATATCATATTTATGAAGAGAAATATAGGGTAGGATTCAATATACTTGGTGATAATTTTATTTTAGTGATTTCTACACAAATAAATCATCTTACAAACAAGCTGTTGAGAATAATTGATCAGATAGTTCATTTACTTGTCTACCTTCACCTTTTGTCTGGGTACTTCACCTACACCTTTTGTGGGTGTATTTCACCTTCATCTTTTGTCTGGTTACTCCATCTTCACCTTTTGTCTTGGTACTCCACCTTCACTTTTTGTCTGGGTACTCCACCTTCACCTTTTGTCTGGGTACCCCTCCTACACCTTTTGTCTGGGTACCCCTCCTACACCTTTTGTCTGGGTACTTTACCTTCATCTTTTGTCTGGTTACTCCACCTTCATCTTTTGTCTGGTTACTCCATCTTCACCTTTTGTCTTGGTACTCCACCTTCACTTTTTGTCTGGGTACTCCACCTTCACCTTTTGTCTGGGTACCCCTCCTACACCTTTTGTCTGGGTACCCCTCCTACACCTTTTGTCTGGGTACTTTACCTTCATCTTTTGTCTGGTTACTCCACCTTCATCTTTTGTCTGGTTACTCCATCTTCACCTTTTGTCTTGGTACTCCACCTTCACCTTTTGTCTGGGTACTCCACCTTCACCTTTTGTATGGGTACTCCACCTTCACCTTTTGTCTTGGTACTCCACCTTCACTTTTTGTCTGGGTACCCCTGCTATACCTTTTGTCTGGGTACTCCTCCTACACCTTAAGTCTGTTGCATATTGAAGCTGGTACAAATGTCAGCATAATAAGATCATGATGCTAAAAAGGATTCATATTCCATCTAGAAGGTGATAATAATAATTTCTGTATTTTTATTGAAATGAAATTGTATAAACAGATCACTCACAACTTGTGAAACTTACCAAGTAAATAATTTATACTTTGTTTACCTGTTTGGATCAAGAAAATTTGTCAGACATTTTCAGGATAAAAAAAGATCTTGACATACTTACTTGACTTATTCTTATTTGCTACTTAGGGATCATAGGGCCACAGCCACACCACTCCATGAGACTCTGTTTTGGGCTATGTTTTTCAATTTGGTAGGGGAAAACCTCCCTCTTTTGCCTCAGTTAACTTACAAAAAAGTTCAAGAAAGTAGATGTACTTTGATAATGTGTTGTTCCTTTAATGATCATCTTCACTTTCTGTTTCAGGTTCCTTTTGTTCCAGTTTATTCTGCCTTCTATTCAGATCATTCTGTTTTGCCTCTGTATTGGAAGCCCTCCTTATGGATTAAAAATGGCTGTTGTTAACAATGAAACACAAGGAATTGGACAAGTGTTTATCTGGGAACTGGACAATGAAACAATTAGTAAGGTAAAAACTGTATACATATATGGGTTGACTTAAACTTGTTTTTTTTGTTTTGGACGCTGTAAAGAAATGACTGAAGAATAATTGATTTTGTTATCATACTGAACTGTCAACAATTTCATTAAATTATATGAAGGTGATGTACAAAGACATGAATGCAGCTCTAGATTCTGTGAGGAGAGGAGATACGTGGGGAGTCATTGGTATAGGGGAGAACTTTACCCAGGACTTACTCACAAGGTGTGTATCTTCAGTCAAACTTCCTTTTTAAGGAAAAAATGTATATTGTATATCAATGTTCAAGACTGGAGTTAAGCTGTATATATGCTATTTCCTATTCGAAATTACCATGGAATACTTAGTTTATTCCAATTCTAGAAGACATTATTCATATTTACCGGTACTGTACATTTTAATTTCACATTGGATACCTTATAATCCCTATTAACTGCCCCCTGCCCCTATAAGCACTCCCTAGATCTGTTTCAATTGTCAGAAAATAAGGGCCCCCTGTACAGTGATTAAAATCATCTAGACTTGTATCAAAAGTCTGCCAAAATTTGAAGAAAGTGAAAATGAAATTTGTCTATTATCCAATTTCTCGTTGGAAAATGAATCATTTAGCATAATTTGGGTGGATTATCTTCACTTAAAGTAAAGTTTAGACATTATTTTAGTGGTTCTTTGAATTTATTTTTTTCAAAAGATTTTTAAAGTTAAAATATGACATTAAATATTATAAAGAGGATACCAAAATAACCGCCCCCTAAGTGCCTGGGGCAGTTAAAAGGGATTATACGGTATATCAAATACTAATACAAAATTTGCTGTCTATTAAATTTGTTGAGTATGCCAGGGACATTCAAAACAGTTGGAAATGTGGAATGATTTATGCAGTCATACCCATCAATGTAGACAGTCATTCCTTAATTATTTAGATGTACATGTATTAAAGTGTATTATTATACTTTCATGTTAAATACTACAATCTGATTGGTTTAGACACAGTTGACAATCCGTTCTATTACCCTCAGCCGTAGCAACGGGTAACACAACGGTAATGTCACAAGCGTGGAAATTATGCGCGTACGGTTCACCGTAGAATTCTCAAAACATCATTTGCGCGTTTGAAAGAACTGGAATAAACTTGACGTCAATAAAAGCTTGTTTCCGATGTAGCTTACTTGAAAACAACAAATGACAGACGAAACATGCTTGCGAGTGCAAGAAATAACGAACCGTTAGATGAAAAAGGACTCTTACATTATCAAATTAACAATAAAGAGATCAGTAAATCTTTTTCGAAGTAGCGGGGAGTTTGAAAGCTTTCATAACGTTAACGTAAAGACGATCGACGATTTTTTTGCTGACATCCTAAATCAAGAAGACATTCAGTATAATAAAATAAATGGTGCCTGTTTTGGAGGGTAACAGTTGAAATTGACACCCCTCGGAAAACCATTGTCAACCTCCGCTGACGCGTCGGTTGACAATGGTTTTCCTTGGGGTGCCAATTTCAACTGTTACCCTCCAAAACAGGCTCCATTTATATAAAAGTCTCTAGAATTGTAAATTACATTGTAGATTTACCAATATATCTGGTGTGGACAACAAAACGATTGAAGGGAGCAGTATACAGCTGTATCTAGATACCACCAGTAAGTTTGTCTCAGTTAGTCAGTAGTATATGAAAAAATTATAGAATGCTTATATTTGAGTTTTTTTTTTTTTTTTAATAAAATATCTGATTGCATATGGTTGATTACATCAACATTATTAGTGTTTTAAAGAAATCCCACTAGCATGATATACTGCACATGCTCATATGATTGTATACTCAGTAAGTTAAAAAGAGACTTGATCATTTCAGACCAGCAGATAACATTAGAGATAGAGCAGTCTATTGCCAGTTCATTCCAAGCATTTTCTGAAGTATTACTACAATCATTTAGTCTCAATCCCAATCTAGGACAGCTTCCTATCAAGGTACTTGTTAAAAGAAAAACAAACTAGTAAAATCATGTATCTAGGCCTAAAATAAAGATTTGTTTGTTTGCAGTTGCCTACCGACCCACTGAAAATGCACCCGACCCAAACTTTTTTTTAGCCATTTGGTAAATTAATTTTTTTTTTCAATTTTTTCAGGATATTGAAACAGTTTCATTTTCAAATTTGGACTTTTGTTTTTGTTTTTCCAGTTGTTTATAACAATAGTGGAGCTTATTTGTGTTTAGAAGGCCAATGAAAAGCTTTATTATTTATTATCTAATAAAAAAATCTTAATTCTTTTTATCTTTTTTTGCAAAAAAAAAAAAAGAATGCCTACCTACCGACCCAGTTTATGAATTATAGGTCGGCAATTGCAAACAAAGAATTTCTTAAGCTTGGCGCTAGGGATAAGTATGGGAATTACAGGCAAAAGTCTTGGGATTATTTCTATGATACCAAGATGAGGTATTGAGAAAATTTTGTGTGAAAACTTTCTTGTTACAGTTGCATATGTACAAGTGATCCCCTGCAAGCTTAAACTTTTGCATTTATAAAACTATCATTGCCAGATACCCACAAGTGATCTTGTCCTCTACTCATAACTGAAGGATGGGTAAAAATCATCTTTGGTTATCTGACAGTGTCATTCTATGAATTGCTTATTTATTTTTTATGCTCCTGAATCTAAAAATCTCAGGGGTATGTTGTTTTTGTCCTGTCTGTTAGTCTCTCTGTCTGTCTGTTGTCAACTTTAACATAGCCCATTACTATGGGCTATGGTTTTCATATTTCACAGGTGTATTCCTTGTGACAAGACCTTTCTTTTGGTATCACCAAGTTTGACCCCTTGACCTTGACCTTGGAGTTCGACCTACTTTTTACAAAAAAATACCACACTTTAACCTTGGCCATAACTTTTAAATAACTGGAGCTAGAGCTTTCATCCTTCACATGTGTATTCATTGTGACAAGACCTTTCAGCTGGTATAAATATTTTTGACCTTGACTTAAGAGTTTGACCCACTTTTTAAAAACTTTAAACTTGGTCATAACTTTTGAACAGTTAGAACTAGGGCTTTCTTATTTCACAGGTATATTCCATGTTACAAGACCTTCCTTTGGGTACCAACACTTCTGACCTTGACCTTTGGAGTTTGACATGCATTTGAGAGAAATCAACCCTTGTCATAATCTGCCATTCGGGGGCATCAATGTTTCACAAACAGATCTTGTTTATAACTTCATTTTTGCAAAAATGTATCTCTTCAATACCAGTAATAATTTCCTATCATTGAGCCTGAGTAAATTATTTCCAGTTTCATGCCAAATTAAATGATAATTAAAAGTGATAAAATCAAGTCTATACCTTACTCCATTCAATTTCAGATAAATGATCCTATTTATGGTAGCAAGGATCCCAACTTCAGAAACTTTATAGCACCAGGAATAATACTCAGGTATAATCATCCTAGCAATTTAAAGTCTAGGCCTCTGAATTTTATATTTTGCTCTCATTTCATCCAAATCTTTATTTGAAATTTTAGTCAGAAATTAAGAAGAATACTTTATCAATTGGCCTTTGTTGCAGTATCACCTTTTTTATGGCAACTGGACTTACGACTCTAGCGTTTGTGATTGAGAAGAAGGAGGGTCTGTTAGATCGGAGTTTGACGGCCGGAATGTCCGCCTTCGAGATTCTCCTGGCCCACGTATTTACTCAGTTGTTTGTTCTTGTGGTGCAGGTGGCTCTTGTCATGGTCTTTGCTCTAGCCGTTTTTGAGGTTAGCTTCCATTGGAATCTAGCTAGCTGATTAATGAAGTGATCAATTTCTTGCAGGTTCCTTACAAGGGCCCCCTGATTTGGGTCATTTTACTGGTCATGGGTCAAGGATTTTGTGGAATGACTTTAGGTCAGTATTATGTTGCCTTGAATTTATGATGATATTTAGGCCATCATGCAGCCATAATGTTCAATTAACAGCACCTGTTTATAAGATGAAAATGTTTTTTTATTGAAATATTCATAGAATTATAACCTGTCTGCATGAATAGTCCATAATTTTGCACATACTATGATTTTGATTGTTAGTTGTTGATTTTACAGGTGTGATTTTCTCAGCTGTCTGTGAGAATGAGTCCTCAGCAATACAGTTAGCTCTGGGTTCTGTGTATCCCATGTTACTTCTAAGTGGTGAGTAGAACTCAGTGGGGATAACCTACTATAATTTTACTTGTTACATTGATTTGACAGTGAGGAAGCTGTTAAGCATCACAAAATAAATCAGCTATTGCTCTGGAAGCCAGCTATCGCCTTATGAACCAGCTATTGCTCTATGAGTCAGTTATTGCTCTATGAATCAGCTATTGCCTTATGAATCAGCTATTGCTCTACGAACCAGCTATTGCCTTATGAACAGTTATTGCTCTTAGAGTCAGCTATTGATCTATAAACCAGCTATTGCCTTATGAACCAGCTAATGCTCTTTGAGTTAGCTATTGCTCTATGAGCCAGCTATTGCTCTATTAGCATTGAATCCATGCAGCTAAAAATCAGTATTTTGAACTCTTTCGGAATATTGAATAATAATTGTTTATACCTTTTTTATATTATTTTGCACTTTTAATTATAAGCACTTGATAATCATGATAATAGGATTCTTTTTTAGCCGGGCTCATTGCTCGTTGAGAAATGCCCAGCTTTTGGGACGGTGTTCAACAGGAAATAATGCTTCATCACCGCTTTATCAAATTTACCCGTTAGAATATAGTACGTTTGCGCAGTCACCTTTGAGGCAATACAAACACTAAATTAGACTTTCAAATTTATCTGAAATTGTCAAAAAATAATTAAAATACATTGTAATATACTTTCTACCGTCTTCTTCGATTAATTATTTGTTTAAAATATGCAAAAAGTTTTCATTTTTTATAAGACTTAATAATGAGATGGTACGTGATAGCTATAATTAAATGAAATGTTTTATATGATGAATCTCCGACCCAAAGTTAATAATATAATTTGATGACATATGTTTCCTTACCTTTGAATAGTTTTGGAGCAAAAATAAATGAATCTAAATTTATTTTAACGAATCTGAATCTTTTTTTATTTGCAGGGATCATATGGCCCATTGAAGCTATTCCAGAGTGGCTAAGGTATATCAGTATATGTCTTCCCCAAACCTATGCTGCAGAGGCCATGAGATGTATTTTAAGTAGAGGTAATTATTTTCCATCCCTCACTGCGTAAATTAAAAAAAGTATGTGTTTTTCTTAACACATATCTTTCTGTCATACCGACACACCTAAAATTAAATTTATTGTATAAATTCCCCATGGTGAGACACTTTTCTGTTTAAGTTGAAACACTAATATATTAGTTAGAAGATTTTTCTGTTAGTTGGATAGTTTCATGTCAGTTTATTGGAACACTTTTCTCTATACAGTTTCATTAAGTGGAATACTTTTCTTTTAGGCTAGGTGGAACACTTTTCTGGTTGTTAAAACAGGTGTATGTTAGTTGAAAGATACTTTTTAGTTAAGTTAGTTAGAACACTTTTTTTACATTAATTTTCAATATTCCTTACAAGCTTGACAAATGTTCATGATTTGAACAAGGAATAGATATTAAAATTTAAACAAAATGCTGGAAAATTATTTGTTAAAGACTTCTTTTACTAACAAAGAGCATCTTATGAAATCATTTATCAGATCATTATACATGTTTTGATGGTTTATGGAGTGTATCAATAATAATTCCTCCTCTCCCTAGGTTGGACGCTGTTGGACATGCCGGTATGGAGGGGGTACCTGGTTAACACGGCCTGGAGCTTTGGTCTGCTGGCTCTGGCAGGAATCATCCTCAAAATCAAGAGCTAGGCCAAGGAGATTATCACTGACAGCACAAAAATGCTGTGAGATTATGCCAAAAAATAAAGCAATTCTAACAGGAGATTAACACTAACAATACAATCAATTCTCAATCAGTCCTTTGTTGTCACTTTTGTATTATATATGTATGTGCATGTTGTTCATAGATTCTTTTTTTTTTATATTATTTTTATTACTTAATATGTATTTTTTTTATAATAAAATACATTATATGTATTTCTTATTGCAATATTTTCTTTTTCAGTATTTTTATTGGTTAATTTTGTTATCCAGTTTTCTAGTATTATAAATCTACATGTATTTTGAGAAGTTGCCTCCCTTTCACCTAGAGATTTTAATTCAGTATAATTTTGGAAGGAGTGTGAAATCACCTGTACTTCCCTTAAGTCCTAAGCATCTTGTGAATTTATTGATATGAAAATGATAAGAAAATGTGGTTGACAAAAGGCTAAATTATAACTTGAGACAGAGTCTTTATTTGGACACAATGCATGTTATCACTCAGGTCAAAGACACTGGGAATGATATGTCAATATGATGTTATATGAATATGTTGATGAAATAAGATACCTGGTAAACCACATACATTTGATTTATGGTGTCCTGAACATCAGTATCTCAGATATTTTACATGGTGTATAAATCAATTATATCATAGTTACATGTATAACTCCCTTTTAATATTTTATATTCTCCACACAATTTTTTCCATGGTTTTGAACTAGTTCAGTGCAATTTAATATTACATGTACGTTGTAAGAGGTGTTTTTTTTTTTTTCAATGAAATATATTAACACTTTGCAGGGACTTCGGAATGGCTACTCGACATTCGGATATACTTTATAATCAAGTACGTTATGAAAGAAGTTTACGGTATACTCTTATTTTACAATTTGGTGCAAGTTTATTTTTTAACCTATAGATACCGGTATTATATTGTTAGCTTTAAAAAAATATTTCTTCATTTGAGTTGATGAAATCACACATATATATTAAAAAGAGTTTTTAGAAAAATTAATTTATAAATCTTGAAGTTTTAAAAAAACTTCTAAACTTGATTTCTTTTTGAATAATTTAATTTCAGTTGTAACGCGTCATTTGATTGGTTAAACGGTTTTATCCATTTCATATAACATAACTTGCCTACGTCACAATGAGTTACGTCAAAAACGTAACACTCCGATTGATGTCACTTTTAAAATAATGCTTACTTTGAGGCCTTTTTTTGGAGGAAATATTGTCTCATTGTCTACATTGAAATTAGATTATAAGAAATGAAGCTTACTTCAACTTATGTTATCCTATATAACAAAACTTGGGGCAGTTTACGCTTATTTATAAACGGCTTCACAGTTTATAAAGCGTAAACTGCCCCAAGTTATGTTATATCGGATAACATAAGTTGAAATAAGCTTCATTCCTTAAGTATTTTAAGCCTGAGCTGTGATAACAGATACATTGTACTTGTATCTGGGTACATTCCCAACAAAATGTTAACAATTGTTGTGTACGTAGAATAATGCAAAAGAATATTGATTTATTCCTCATTGTTTACATTTGTTTTATAAATTATACATGTACATACATACGTACCAGATGTTAGGTGGATACAAGTTTGTGATAAATGTTGACACTTTTTGTTCAAACTGTGACGTCAGTCATAAGAGTTGTATTTTGAGCAAATATTAAGTGGTGTTTTGTATTAAAAAAAAATGAACTTTCATATCATTGCCAATCAGAAGAGAAAAAACATTCTGATGTCTTAATTTTTACAGTATCTCTAATAATGTGTCAATGAGTAGTTATTAACTTTTAATGAGAGAAAGTTATCACATGATCTTTTTTAAAATAAATTATATGCACTTTATTATCTCTCTTTTTTTTTTTTACAGCAATTTCTTTTTTTTCATAATATTTAAAGTGTGCACTAGCTTTTATATCTTCAATCTATCCCCATACATTTCAATCCAGGAGAAGTTGGATCATCCATATATCACCCCACAACCACACAAGAGTACCAGATCTTATAACGTAAGGCTTGCTCTAAGTACTGTATATTTAATCTTTGCACACTGTTGTAGATGAATATGAATAAGGGATGTTTGTGAAACACATATGCCCCCCTTCCCCTGGACATTCATTTGAAGAAAATAAATGAAAACTGCAAATAATTGGATTTTTCCAAGAACAAGGGGCATACACATGTCTTTGTCAAAATTTGCTTGATCATACCAAAATCATATCTTGAAATGGATATTCTCATCATAAATCTGTATACCAAACTTTATGTTATTGACAGAAATAGAATTGTCTACAATTTTTTATAGACAATTTGTAACCTTCACATAATATGAATGTAAACATGATCAAACAATCTTTTATATTATCATTCAGAGGAAGCTTAGCTCATTATAGGAGAGTAGGCGGAAACAAAACTATCTTAACACTAAGTGAGTTTATTATCTGTTAGAAAAAGGCAAATCTGAATTTTTCTCAACTCCTCTTATACGATTCTAAATTACACATTCCAAGGTTCAGAAAATTTAGCTGAGCATAATTATGTTACAGATTTCAAGTATTAATCAATTTGAATAAGCTGTATATCTGAGTAAACCTTACTGAGCATTTTATGTTTATACATTTCACCTTTATAAAGATCAGAGCTTATCAATTTTCTCCTCACATATAAAACAATGAAATTATTTATGGAATCACTTTCTAGTTTGTTGCGTACATGTATGCCAGGGCATCAACTTAAGTTGGAAATGTGGGATAATTTGAATAACAGGTAAAGACTGTTATGCATAATTTATCCCATGCTTCCAACTGTTGATGTCCCTGGTATACTCTGATAAATAGGCTGTGATTTCTTATATTTCCATTTCATTGTGAAATAAAATTGTAAATATAGACGGATGCACAAGTTAAACATGTATATTAGGCCTCCTTAACTACTGACCTTTTGCTTGACAAAATTTACATTCCTGTTAAATTATCAAGAAATCACACCCCCCCCCCCCCCAACTTTCAAAGAGTTATCACAGTGAAAACAAATAGAAATGTAAATATTTTTAAATATCTTTACTTGACAACAGTTTAGACATACCAGTATACTGTCGAAACTCTGATGAACTACACTAGTTATTTGTATAATGATTTTAATATTTCAAATCTGTTGTAAAGTCTTGTCATTTTTAGTTCTAGAATATAATGTGTTTCACTAGCTATAGATGAAACTTGATTTTCCAACTGTACTCTTTCATTTGATAAATAAAAGGTAGGTATTTAAAGTAAACTATTAATTCTAATGTAAATTGCACACAACTGCATCATTGAATTCATGTTAATTGATCATTGCAAAAAAATCAACATGCACATGACAAAGAATTGGACATCAAATAAAACAGTGATATATTTATCCTATATATATTTAAAGCTTTGCTTCTTTACCTACCACAAAATTTTAATTATAAAACGCAGCCTCAAAAACACTTCCGATAAAAATCTGTCACCTTAATTTGTACAAAAATATAAATATATTATATGTTCTAATCTGTCATAACTGATAACAGTACTAAGGTTTGGAACATGGGAAAATAAGATGATCAACACAAATAGACTCTTTGTGTAGAACTGGAACACTAATCACATTATTCATTAGCATACATTACATAATGACAGATGAGGACATGGATCAGTCTGCATTCTAGTTTATATCGAATCTGATTAAAATCAGATCCTCCATCCACTCCTTTATTTTTTCTAAAGGAGCGGATCCAGGATCTGATTTTAATCAGATTGGTTTATATCGTTATATATACAGTCCATCTTAGAGATATCTAAGGATTTCAAATACAGAGGTTACATGTGATTGGGACTCCCAACTCACTTCCATATATCCATGATACTGAGATACTCGAGATACCAAAGTTCAACCTTTTTCAACAAACATGTAACACTTACACACAACCTGATTTTTAGACATTAAAGGCAAAATTTAAGAGACATGCATCCAATATGAAAATAGACAAAATTTAATTTTAAATCAGGAATGTGAAACCCTTTTCTTTAAAAAAAAAAATGGAATCCACTCACACAGTGACATACATTAAAAGATTCATAGGCAATCAACCTACAAATTTTAAGGTGCTTGAACAATCTTCCTTAATGGTATAAATATAAATAATTTTTTATTACTAAGTGAAATATTATGATCAATCTTAACTTTGCTATAACAAGTATGCTTCAGTCTTAATTTAAGAAACATTACAAAGAATGTCTAAATTCAATAATTTAAAAAATGTTTTGAGCACATGGCATATCGATAAATTATGCCATAAGTGTTTTAAAGAACAAAACTGCCCTCTCAAATTAATATATCTTTACATTAATCAAGATCCTTTCACTAACAAATCACATACATGTAGAGGTTTATGGAACTCATAATATACATGTACTGTAATGTACTTCCTAATATTTCCCAATAGAAACATCTAAAAAAAAAATTTTAAATAATCAAATGTACAAATATCTGCTGGTATAATGCAAAATCTGTTTTTTCCTATTTATGCAAAATTTCACAATAATTGACTGCATGAACTGCATTAAGGAGATCACTCAACACAGTGCTGTTACTGTGTATACCACTAACACTACTAAGGCTACAAGCTTAATGAAACTTTTCAAAAATTATATCTGAGAGGAACATTTGGGTATCACAAATCACAATCAATTAATTAGATTATTCCCACTTAATATGTTCCATGTCACTTAAATCAATTCATTTCATATGACTTAAAAAGCTAACCTGTGTCAATATGAGACATTTATACAGTCATGTACCTGGTACATAATTAAACAAACATATCTTCTTGTTATAGCATGTATTTAGAAAGTATACATGGAAATAAATATATGAACCTATGGCCACATTTTAATTTTGCAGAGATAAAAATGATTTTCAGTGACTTTCAATAAAATCAACAAGTGAAAAAAAAATCCATGCAAATACACAATATGAACACAAGAAATCCAGCTTCGTTGTAACAGCACAGAAATAGTGAAGCTTTGATACACAACACTGGTCAATTTATCAGTTGATCATTTCTAGCACCAGCTCATTTAGCTGCAGAGTACCATCCAAAGTCAGTGATAGAAACCGTTCTGCTGCTTTAGCGCTGACTGTACGTAGGAATGGTAATCGGAGCAGCATTTTGCCGTATCTTTTGACGTTACCAGGGAACTTGTGGGTGTGATATTTACGTAATCTGTCCAATATCTGAGTCTGTAGCAGGATCACTTTCTGTTTGTCCATCAAATTCTGAGCATCTGCAAAATTTTAATTCAAAAGTGATATATGTTCTGAAACTTAGATTAAGATGTTAAGATATTTTAGATATATTTGAGGGAAAAAACAACATATTAAATGGAAGGTTAATCACATAAGCCCTAGATATATGTTAAAGCAACACTGCATAATTAACCAGGCCTAATGCTATACAAGAAAACCATGGGCCACAACACTAACCAGAGTTACTTTGGCTCTTAGTTCTCCAGAACTGTCCCCCCCCCCTTCCCCACCACCAAGGCCAAAACTTATTTTTACTATAATCTCTTTGATCAAACCAACCAACCTGGATATGTTAGTACAATGCCATTCAGGATACAGAACTCTACTTTGTCTATATTTAGCTCCTTCAGCCTGGCTGAGAACTCCACTGTAGCGGCTACCAACTCCTTCCCCCACCCCATCTTCTGAGCCAGCTCTATAGGGACCTTCAAACCTTCAGCAAACTTTATACAGCTACCAGTATCCATCGACCTGAAACATTTTCAAAGCAAATAAATAGAGACATTATCTCAAAACAATAAATAACGTTTATAGCATATGAATGCCCAGGCTTGGTAATGCAACATGAAAAGAAACATGCACTTTGCTTCTTTGTTTAGGGGTAAATGAGGAATAGCGAGGTCAAGTGTCACAGGGAAGGGAGGGTCAAAGGACACATGGAAGAGAGGGTCAAAGGACACAGGATCTAGGTAAAAAAAGAACTAGACAAGTTCTCGCCAAAAGATATCAGTATACATGTTTGGATAAAAAATATTTGGAATTGTTTCTTTATAAACTAGGATAAATGCAAATGTGAGAAAAATGAGGACAAGGTCAAAAGGTAGCTCAAAATAAAAACTTGCTGATGCTGTTCAACAACATGCACCAAGATGTATCAATATATAAAGTTTGGTAAAAATTTTCTTGATTTTTTTATATGATTAAATTTTTTTTAGTTGTCCAAAGGTTCCAAATGACGTCCTAAAGAGCAAAAGGGCACACATTCTTTAAATTAAAATATACACAATCTCATTAAAATCTTATTTGAATCAGATTGAAACTAATGTACAGTTTGATGAACAACATACACTTTATGTCATTGCAAATTTTAGAAGAGAAACATTATAGAGAGTAAATCATCTACACCAATTACTTTCTATTAGTTACATTCTTGCTTATAATATCTGGTTGCACTGAAATCTTTTCATTTTTTTTTACTTTAGATATATTTAATTGTACCTATAAATGTTTGCATTGTAGCCTTAAACATGTAGATTTAATTTAAAATTTAATTTTGCTTTAATAAAACACAATGTACTTAAACACAATAACATTACACTTAAGGACTTGTGTTCCAAAATGTTCTCTTTTATGTATAATACAATTAAACACATAATAATTGTATTAGCAGCTCAGAAATGGATGGTTCTAAGAGTATTAAAGGTGTTAATATGTTTAAATGTTGGTGTCTACTTATATGTAAGTCATATTTTTGTGTGTACTACGTTCCCCAATTCACACAGTTTTTGGTAAAACATGAAGTCTAATAAGTATGCCTTGGATTTTTGCCATGGTCATTTCAAGATTATCTATTTTTCTAAAATTTTGCCAAATAACAGCTGTTAAATTTAGTTATTAGAAGTTAGTTAAATGTTAATCATGAAGATCATGCTTAAAAACAATCCTTTGGTTTATGGTCACGACACACCATCAGGTCATAAGCAATCTTTGTGTGAAGTAGTAGATTCAAGTTTTTGCATAAGTTAAATATGGACCAAACAGCAATTATAAACTTTTTCTTTCAGTGACCTTGAACTTGCATATATGCCTTGGGTCAAGGTTATGACACGCTCTCAGGTCATAAGCAATCATTGTGTTAAATGAGAACTCACTAAGTTTATACATGAGAAAGATATAGGTTGGACACAATTATGAAATATTTATTTCTGTGACCTTGAACCTGCCTAAATGAGCTTGGGTCAAGGTCAGGACACACCCTTCAGTCATGAGCAATTTTTGTGTGAAGTACCGGTAGTAGATTCTAATGTTCCTCCATAAGAAAGATATGGACCGAACATGTTTGCACAGACAGAAGACCAAGGTGATTTCTATATACCCCCCCCTCCCTGCACTTTGTTTGCAAGGAATATACGGTTACGGGTATTAGAAATATGTGAAATTATATTCAACATTATAATTAAGAAATATAATGTGAAATTATATTCAACTATAATTTCATCTGATTGTCTTCTACTTTTGCTAATTTATCTGATAAAAAATATCCATTACTCATTGGAGGAAATATTATGACATAAAATTAAGTAAGTCTGTGTTTTTCCAAATGAGTCACAAGTTTGTGTTTCTTGCAAACAGGAATTTGTACATGATTAAATAAAAAAAATCATAAAGTAGAAATTTAAAAGATATCATTGTCAGCCAACAGATCTATTAATTATCACAGTCAAGACATCACATCACTTTAAAATGTTGAGGAATGCACACCAAATAGATCTATAAAATATTGAAAAGCACCCCATCTCAATGGGAAGTCCTATAAGAAAAATCAAAAGTCGGCCTATTGTAGCCAATTATACTGTACATTAAACTGACCTGTATGACAGTCTGAGGACATTCAGCTCCATAAAGGACGACTTATACTGTACATTATACTGACCTGTATGACAGTCTGAGGACATTCAGCTCCATAAAGGACGACTTTAACAACGCCATCTGATCCTCCAGTCGTAACTCTGTAAAACCTGTCAACAAACGCAAGCTGCATTTAACTGAAACATTCTTTTAAAATCGAACTTGGGTTACTGTGAAATCACAAATTTTCATGGGGGTTTAATTTACGCTGTTTTCGAGGTATGATGAGACCCATGAATTCATGTCCACCACGTAATGTAAAATGTTACATACATAAGTACTTATTAATTCTTGATCCTTGAAATCAAATCCCCCAAAACCAAGAGATTTTCCTCAAACCACGAAAATTTGACCCCACAAAGATATGTGATTTTACAGTATCTCAATTACCACAGATATGTCGAAGTGATTTGAAAGTCCCTACATATCCCTATGTACTTTATCCTTACTGCTCAAATCCTCAGATATTATGAAGATTTATCTTGGTCCCATGGAATTTGAAATATTGAACGAGGATTGATTATATGTAAAAAATGAAAAACATTTTCTTTCAGCAACTATCAACAATCTAAATATTATGAAGTGCACTTTTTTAGAAACATACAGGATTTCTTCCATTTTATTTCAACATTCTCTGACAAGTACTTACCAGGAACCTTCTTTGCCCAGTCAATAATGTATTTCAATTCAGCATACCCATACTGCATTAGCTGATTTATACCCATGCTTTGTAGGCAGATATTTCCTGTTAAAGAAATAATATCTTATTTTAATTCTAAATACATTGTATTAAAAATTACATATCTTAATTTTGAGAAGCCTGGATATTTCTAGTATGTAGTCACCATCAGTGATCCATTTTGCTGATCAAGAATGAGTTTACTTTAAAGATATATGTTACAATTGAAAGTTCTTGTATGAAAGGCAAGATTGTGTTCTTTATAGAAATTCCTTAATTTACCATCAACCCTTGGTATCAAATCAGGTCTGGCATTAATTAGGCCCTCTGTGATGGGATCCTCAAACGTTTCCCCGGTTTTCGATTCCTGGATCCCAGGCACAAATAACACCTCCCCATCCGTGTTAACCATGGCACGAATTTCATCCAGGCGAGGTTTCTTGTTTCTGTGTTTTCCTCCCGGCGATCTGTCCTCCCTTACAGCTGAAGACATAAACAATCAAAGTCAAACTACCAATGTTTGTAATATTAAATTATCTACGATTGAAATTAATTTAATAATTTTATTTCAATTAATAATAAAAGGTTACATAACCATTTTAGGAAACTAGAACAATTACAGTAAAACTCGTTTAGTATAAACACACATATTGTGAGTTCAAGGATATAGCATGAAAGTTATCTTGGATCCCCAGCTGTAAAAATATAAAAAATTCCTAATACAGATATAACAAATTACATGATATACCAGTATAGCGAAGTAAGAAGTAATTTCATAAGTCCCAGTGACTTCGTTATAACCGAGTTTTACTGTAATTTTTACTTGTTTAGAAAAACCCTCACATTGCATGTACTTGATCTTATTTGATTTAGTATTTTCATTTTTGTACATTTTTCTACACTTTTCTTATTTTTAGCATCGAGTAAGCTGATACACTACTCTGGCTATTTCTGACTGAGGCCTTGACTGACAATGACCTTGACACTCAGGGTAACATAGCAACACTTAAAAATTTAGGAAAAATCTCAAAATACATGTAAAATCAATTGAAAAATTTGAATTCCACATAACAAACCTTCTCTCTTCATGCCCATCTGTGTACATTTAACGAAGCGACAGTACTGGCAGTTGTTCCTGGTGAATTTGTTGATGATGCAGTTCCCGTCATTTTTACAGGTGTACACCAAGTTCTTCTGGACGCTACGCTTAAAGAATCCTTTACAACCCTCGCAAGAGAAAACTGAGTAGTGATATCCTGACCCCCTGTCGTTACAGATCATACAGGGGGAGGAGTTAGCTGAGGGGTCTTCTCCTCCCGTGTATACCTGAAATACAGGTATAAATACAGTAAGTAGTGATTGACACTAACAGCAATTGAAAGTGATTTTCATTCCCCTTGACTTTAAAATGAATTTCAAACTAAATGGATAAATAGAGGTTTTCAATGTTTTGTAGTTGGATATAGAATCTATTTCAAGAGTGGGACAGAATTTTTTGATATTTTCACGAGTGCGAAGCACAAGTAAAAATATAAACTAGAAATATGTCCATAGGACATGAATGCCCCACCAAAGATATATTTTTAAAGCAACATGAAAATTTGTATGTGTATAAAATTTGATCAGTTTGGTTCAGGTAGGGCTTATAGTTACTTGGGAATAAAAATGTAGGTCAGATCCAGCATCTGAAGCAGGTCTGGTAGTGTCCATCCCTAGATGCATCATCCATGCAAGTTTGGTTCAGGCAGGGTTTATAGTTTACTTGGGAATGAAAATATAGGTCAGATCCAGCATCAGAAGCAAGTCTGGTAATGTCCATCCCTAGATGCATCATCGATGCAAGATTGGTTCAGGTAGGGCTTATAGTTACTTGGGAATGAAAATGAAAGTCAGATCCAGCATCCCAAGCAAGTCTGGTAGTGTTCATCCCTAGATGCATCATCCGTGAAAGTTTGGTTTGGATAGGGATTATAGTTCCTTGGAAATGGATCTGCTCCAAAAACTTAACCTGGTCACTCATCTGGAAAATGTATGTCAGATCCAGCATACGAAGCAAGTCTGGTAGTGTCCATCCTAAGATGCATCATCCATGCAAGTTTGGTCTAAGTAGGGCTTATAGTTCCTTAGGAATGGATCTGCTCCAAAAACTTTAACCTGGTCACTCATTTGGAAAATGTAGGTCAGATCCAGCATCTGAAGCAAGTCTGGTAGTGTTCATTCCTAGATGCATCATCTGTGCAAGTTTGTATCAACATGTGAAGTTTGATAACACCTTCTTGAATGGTATGTTTAAAACTGAGCTAAACACTAATTTAAGAAAAGTGAGGTCAAGGTCAAAGAAATAGGTCAAGGTTAACAAATGTTGATGCAGTTGCATAGCTCTCATCAGATCGGAAGGACGGAAGACGGATATGACAAACACTATATGCCCCGACCATATTCATGGCGGGGCATAAAAATCAATTATGAAACATTTAATTTTCTGTTCATTACATTTTCATTGATTTTTCCTTTGCCTCTATCTGTCTTTTCGTAATGCAGTCATAGGCTACATGATGTCATAGTTGAGTGGTTGAGACGTCATAGCTAAGTTAAGAAAAACATTGTAAACAAGGACTTTAGCAACATATTTGGGGTAACTTTGGCAGTTATTTTCTCTGTCAGAATGGGTAATTTTAATTTACTTCTATCAATCTTATACCAGGTCAAGGAATATTTTTTTTTACAAGACTCTCCGTTACCAGAAAGAAAATTGAGAGTGTTAGTGCACTTCTGATATTTGTCACACTGTGAAACGATATCATTTTGATATCCTTTCACACTGTGACAGTATATCATTTTTATTCAATGAATAAATTCCAGTGTTTCACTGTTAAAAGTGTAATAAAATGCATTATGCTTTACTGTAAACCAACTGTTACAGTATTTGCTTGAGAGAAATATCAGCAAGTTTCTTGATCTTCTTTAACTCGTGAATAATAATTGCCGCAAACCATTTATTTTGCTTTGTATTTGTACAGAATTTTTCTTCAGGCGAAAGATTAATTGTCACAGATCGATTTTATACTGACAAATCCTGAGTAAAAAATGACGCAAATAAAAGTTTGTTTACTTTATACCTTGAGCAAAATTATTCCTCTTTGGCATTTCATTATAAGAGTTTTTCTACATGCCTTTGTTATAAAAACATAAACTGCTCATTTTTAAACCTCCAGCACCCTGACTGAGACAATAAATATTATAAAAATGATTTTATTCTGACACAATTACCACAAATTAAATAAATTTGAACCTAAATACTTGTGATGTTATGACTGATATGATAATTGTAATCGACATGTTTTTTTTTTTTACAATAAGAAAATTAATATTGGATTCCATTAAACTGGAACAAATTGCAGACTCAATATGTAGTTAAGAATCAAAACAGCACAGAAAAGACAAGAAAAGCAGCTGACCTGTGTATCGTCGTTGACTCCTGTGACCTGTATGATGGGCTGTACCACCATCTCATTGCTGGGTGAATGTACCGAGGCTGCACTGACCACTGCGTGAGACGACACTGTCATCCCCTGGCTGTTTATCTGTATCTCCGGGGAACCTAACATTTCTGGGGTCATATTCTCTGACCCGCTGTTCTGGGGGTTATCCAGTTCCATACTGAAGTTTCCGTCAGCATTATCACTAGAAGTGTAGCTCCCTGCACTATGGAACTGAGGGGAGAGGTTATCCGGCACATTTCTATCAGTCTGTGACCTCATTTCCCCAGGATTTGTACTGTCCGCTATGACAAAACTAAAGTTTGGTGCATTTTCATTTCCCTGTTGAATGTTTTCTATCTTTGTATTTATCATGGCATGATTGGGTTCAGCCATTTTTAGCTCTAGTGGACTTCCAGCTTTTATCTGCAATGAAATAAAACCTGCTTGATAATCATATACCACTTACAGATACACAATATCTACCCCCGGTAAATAAAGTTTACATGCATATTTAGCATAAATAATACCTCTACCTTAAAAATGAGATCATTTTCTTAAACATTAAGAGTACAAGGTAATTAGAGTTCATCACTTTAGGCTTTTATAACATGTGTATTGAATCTATAATAGTAGGAAAGAAGACATATGCAAGCACGTATATAGGACATTTTATCAATTAGTTGTTATCATGATAGTGTGTAACCATGGTAACAAGACTTTTGTTTTGAATTTCACCAAATGACATGGTGTCTAGTAAATGACTAAGAAAACATTAGAAAAAACAAACAAACAAGAAGCGATGGGCCATGTTTCTCACCTGAGTACACTGGCTAGGAAATTGAGAAGTTTAAATTAAAATATACAACTGATCCCAACCAACTGCTTAATGATTTTAACAAAATTGAATCTACACTAACTGAGCCAGCTTCCATATTCACTGAAATATCATCTTTTTCAAAGTCCTCTGAAGATTTTATTCCTATTTATTTCTATATAAAATTTTATCTTCTATTTTGGTTTCACTTGACCCAAAGGAGCATGGATCTACATTATCATAGGGTGTTACTGCATCAATAAAACTAAATATTCATGGTTTTGCTGTTTTTCCTGAAGAAGATGAGTTTTAAGATATTTTCTAACAAGAGATGTTTGCAAAACACTTATGCCCCCCTCCCCCAAATTGGAAGTCCAAAAGAGCATAACTCTGTCAAAAATGGCGCGATTGTACCCAAAACAGAACTTGACCTAAAAATTCATATGATAATTATGTATACTACATTTCGTTTCAGTATAAGCAACGGTTGTGAAGAAAATGAACTGAAACTGCAAATAATTGGAATTTTTCTAAGTCTAAGGGGCATAACTCTGTCAAAAATGGGCCGATTATGATATGATAAATCAGAATGAAAAATTTCATTTCAGTATGTGCAACGGTTGCAAAGAAAATGAACGGAAACCGCAAATGATTGGAATTTTTCTAAGTCCAAGGGGCATAACTCTGTCAAAAATTGTGTGATCATACGGTTACCCAAAACAAAACTTGACCTAGATATTCATGAGATATACCTGTATACCAAATTTCATTTCAGTATGTGCAACAGTTGTGAAGAAAATGAACGGAAACTAAGTGGACCGACAGACCGACAGACAGCAGCAAAGCAATATGCCCTCCCTTCTTCAAAGGGGGGCATAAATATTCCTATGTGTAACTTTGATCTGGTGTTGTGTCCCAAAATTTACTGATCATGGCTATGGTGTTCTTAAGAAGATTCTTTTATTTTCTATTTTTTATTTTTTTCATTCAAAACAGACCTATTTAAATCTCTGATTGACCATTGTGACCATGCCCTTCCCCAAGGGGTCATAATCTGAACAAACTTGAATCAAAAAAATATATAAAAAATCCATTTATAATACATATATGCATACATGTAGCACTAAGTCTACCTAAAAGAGTTCAATGAACATAGAACTTTAATGTGTACTAATAAAAATAATTGTCAGTGAAAGCATCAAACTTATGTCCAAGACAATTGATGTACTCTAATCGAGTTTTTACTCCAGTTGATAATGCATTCATTATACTGCTATACACAGAAAAAAATGTTGGAAATGAAAAATTCTGGAAATGTAATGCAGCTGCAGAATGTAACTTCGACAAGTAAACTAAAGGTAAAACAAAATTGTTGATTCAATTACAGTTTTACACACAAACTAGTACAGCTTCTGTCTTACTGTTTGGCTTAATCTTAAACCTATCTGACAACTTTTCTTTTTATTTAATGATATAATTCTTGAGTCCAAGCATTTTGTCAGTACATTTATATGAGTATTTAAAAAAGTATTGAAATATACAAGTAATATTATTTGTCATTGTTTTGCAATAAATAGAAATATCGATATTTATGCCCAGCCTTAATCAACATGCTTGGAAGGATCTTTTTTGTCTAACTTAACCAAATAATAAGCTAACTATTACCGATTGTCACCTAGATAGAATGTTCTTTCATCATAATGATATTGTGCTATGGATGAGGGCTTGTCCTGAGACACAGATTATTGGTCAACTAGGAAATTCTCCCTCATTGTCCTACCAAATTTAAGAGGGTTTAGCAGAATTATTTTGGGGAAAATCTTTATGGAATACAAATTATGAAATAAAAGAGGCTCTCAAAAATGTATATTTTTTCAGAATAACAATGCTTCCTACCCCACAACTGCCAGAATAATAAAGTTGGTTGAATAATGAAGGAATGTGAGCATGTTGACCTCCAAGGGATATGGCAGCCAACGGGAAATAACTATTATTAATTTGGGTGTACTGAAAACTATCTGCATATTAAATTTTCAATCCAACCACGGCAACCAGAAGCACATAACAATTGGTACTACATCTAGACTGTGAAGTCACATGTCAAGTGATTGGAAAAGGAACATTTCTCTCTAAATAAATGCAAAGAAAAAGCAGTTTGTAAACTTTGTCCAAATGCTACTGCTGGCCTGATATATAAAGGAACAATGTCATATTTTATTTATCATCTTCAAGCAAAACATCCATCAGCCTCATGGTTTGTAAATTTCATAATTTCATAATTTCTCCAATCTATGACTGCCATACTTTGTTTACATTGAAAGTAATAAAAAGTTTCTATAGTACAGAGAAAAATATCCTGTATTGACAAATAGTATGATATAGCAATTATACATGTATTTGATATAATTACAGAAATCATAATATTGTTGTTGAGAATGTTATACCAGGTATTTTAAATTTAAATATTTTTTATCGATTTATGGGATGTTTCTAGAAACGGTCTGTTTTTGGTTTATCAATGTCGACTTAAACATGGAAAGCAGCTTCAGGTTTGATGACCGAGCATGTTACATAATCAGATTGCAATACAGTGATATATATTTAAAGAAGTAATAAAAGTAGCTTATGATCTGTTGTTTAAGATTCTTTTTCTGATTTTGTTTCTTGCTGAAAATAAATAAAGGTGAGCCTAATATTTACATAATGACTTTGAACATGTTGAACAGTATTAATTTCTTACACCTGTCATAAATATAAATTATGAAGTAACAAACAAAAGGATTTGAAAGTCATGAAAAGGCATAATAACTTCTTAATAATCTTACTGAATAATCGAATATGAAACAAATAGCTGTCATGAAAATTTTAATTTTATTTTATGGTATTCTTCAGGGGTTTAAATTTTCCCTAAAAATTCACTGGTCCAAGGACTATTAAGCAAGTAATTTTCACTAGTCCGTATCATAAAATTACTAGTCCAAAGTTTAAAGAAAAATATGCTTAGTTTTAAACAATTTTTAATCAATTTCATTACAATGGGTTTTTTGTCAGTACTTTGTGGCTTGGGGCTTGTGCCTCAAGAATTGGGAATTTCAGCTTCAATTTGGCTAATTTAATTGGGGAATCTTCCAAAAAACCCAGTCATTTAAAAGCATTGTCAAAATACTTTGTTTTTGTCTTTGTATTATATAAACAAACAGTTGTCATCACAAATCAAGACTATTCTTGGTATGAATTATCTAATAATTACTTGCATCAAGAACAATAGTGGTATGAATTAACTAATGAAGAAAATCCAACATGGATGAACAACCACAAAACCTGCTTGAACTTTACTTTAAAACATGCAATAAACAAACTGACTTTGATTACATATTTCGTAAGTTTTTCTTTGGGATAACCTCCACTATATTTAGGGAAAATACAGGCATATTCTCAATTGGAATTGGGCCGAAATCGGCCCAAAAAATCACGGGATTAAATTTTTTTTCTTCTCAAAACTACTAGTCCGACGGACTATTAGAGGGTAACAATTAGCTAGTCCGCCCCCATAAACTTTAGGTCCCGGACCTCGGACCACCGTATTTTTAAACCCCTGATTCTTTTATCTCTATGAAAAACTGCATATAAATAGCTTCAACAAGTTTAGTTGAATATCTTAATAACGATATATGGCTAAATACAGCAATAGAGCCTACTCAAAAGATTGTGCTGCACCTGAGTAATTGAAATAATTTAGTATTTATGTAAAAAAACTTAAAGAAAGTAATACTTCTCGATCTTCGCTTTTATATTTTTTTTTATAGATTAAACATTATTCGTATAAGATTAAATCACAACAATTGTATATAAATGTTGTGTTCGAGTTGACCTTTTTCTGTGTACGAGTTGACTTTTTGGGTACGAGTTGGTTTGTGTACGACTCGGTTTGTGTACGACTTGACTGGACACCGAGTAATGTTTGTTTAAATAGAAAATTCCTTATTTTAATTACTTGTTTGTATTGGCTAAAAAAATCAAAGGGCTGAGAATAAGTACTGTATTTTTAACTAAAAATTTGATTTGACGGTAAGGAACCAGCTTTGATTATCCAGCTATATCCCATGACGAGAGTAGGTCATTCCTCTACAAGTAGTGAGCCCGGCTAAAAAAGCTGTTCATAGGACGACACTTAAATTACAGAACGTTCTTTCTAATCTTTGCCTTCCTTTTCAATTCAAAGCAAAGAAAATACCCAGTGTCAATAATCTTACATGGAATAATATTTCGTGGTGATTGTGGATGTACTCAAACAAAGTATTTTCTCACCTGCAAACTCAGCAGTTACAGAAACTCGGCCATTTTGATTGGACACGTTTGGCATTGCACAGGTCGTTCCACGTCTACTTCGTTTTCAAAGACAATGTTGTTTAATAATTTCCTCAGCAAAGAAATTTGTCGTAGAGTGTTCTTTGAATAGGTGTTAAAATTACATCAACATAAAAAGTGTAAATTTTTAAATTTAACGATATTACACTTAGCTTAGGGCCTAACGTTAAATGGCAAAAGGGATTTTTAATTTAAAAAAAATATGTATATATTTTAAATGCCAAGTTTTTGGAAGTTGGTGCGAATAATAATCTCATAATAAAGTTGTTTCCAGTCAAAATTTTAAGTAGCGTTTAAGTAGCTCCGTAGACTGGCATTGCCTGTCTTTACCGTACGCAGTGTATATCGGATATCAGACAGGCAGGCCAGTCTAGTAGCTCCGTGACTCTACCGGATATGAACGCGCGCTTTCTACTCGAACACTACAAATCTTCTTCCTCCATGTGCGAATGTTTACTTCGGTAGCTCGAGCCAGTCGAGGTCTTCAGTTTCATGTCACCTCCCAGATTCGGCTGTGTGTGACAATGTCGGCAATAGAGGCAGGGAAAAAAGCTGCAGCTTTCGCTGCTGTTGACGAACATGTTAAGGTATTTCAAATTGCTTAGTTCTGCACTTTTACAAAGGTTTGTGAAAATGTCATCCGGTTAGGTACTGAGGTGAGGCCTAGGGGAAACATGACAAATGCTAGCTATGGAACATGATTTTTAAAAGCACTTCTCAGATTGAAAAGCAATGCTTTATATTTAAGAGCCTTCAAAACCATTTCCAAAACGGTTTCATTTTTTAAAATCGGTTGAAAAATAAAAAAGTTATGATATTTTGTATGTTATCATCTTTTCCTATCTTGAAACAAAAAGTGTTACCATTTTTAAAAAAATTCAAAGGGACAAAATCTACTAAGCTGCAGTTCTTCATTTAATGCAGATTACTTTAAAATAAGTATGTAAACAAAAAAATATGTATTCAAATTGTTTTGAGGTGTATATAATATATTTATAACATGAAAATCAAATATTATATGGTTGCCAGAAATTTTAAGCTCCAAATGTAATCATGTTTTCAACCTCTTTTTCATTCTTTGCAAGATAGAAACTTGTTAACATGATCAGATATTTCTGTAATTGCATGATTTATTTATATTCTGACATGTTCAGGAAGATAAATGACTCGATTCTCAATCCAATAATTTCTTATTAACCTACTTTTAATCATTACAGATATTGTTTCTCTCAGTCAGATGTGATGTACAAAGTTCTGCTTGATTGTACTGTAATTTCTAAGTTCAATTTAAAG
>PRKT01000099.1:255185-286033 GCA_003671525.1 Saccostrea glomerata | reverse complement strand
CAATGACCATTGATTGCGAGACTGAACCTAAACAGTTTTAAAAATTAATATTTTTACAGTTAATTTTTTTTAAAAAGCAGAATATAATCTTTGTTAAAATAAACTGATACACGTAGAAAATTTGATCTGTGAATACACACAGAAACGTAGGATTACATAGAATCATTTCATTTTTCATAAATAAATGAAATCATTTATCCGCAGGCGCGTGCTACCGATCGAGTATATAGGCCTGTACATGTAATCAATAGTACTCATAATCTGATCGTGCTTAAAAAAAATTAATTAGAAAATTTACAAATCATATTTTTGTGTTAGAAATTTATTCAACTGTAAATGCTATTCGACAACGTCTAACCCGAGTACAGAAGTTATGCTCTCTTTGGACATCGTTTTTTCTCTCTCTCATTATATTGAAATGTAGAGGATGACAAATTACACGGATGAAACATGCTAAAATCTTGCAAACATGCAACAGGATGTTAAAAAACAAACATTTTCTGTTTTGAAAATCATATATTCATGCAAAGTTTAAGTCAAGACAATAATATTTCTTTAAAATCACGCTGCATAAGACATGATCGGCTATATGAATATTAGCACTGAATGTAGCGAGTGGGTCTTACTGACGTCATAAGCAAAGGGAGATAAGCCGCGCTAGTTGAAGTTCATCTTCGCAGTCAAATAACTTTGATCGACTCTGCTGCCTCCAACTTGCGTAAAAAATCAAAATGTTATTTCAGGCTCATTGATATCGCTCAGATGAACTCATTACCGTATACAACCCAAAATGCACAGGACATTGTTTCGTATGACCTTTAAAGTCTGATATTCTTTTCCAGACTGTTAAAGTACCAGCCCAGAGTCGCTTGAAGGAGGAACTTCTCAAGCCTATGCCAAGTAAAAATGTTAACCCCAAGCCACCCACACAGATTATCATCCCTGCCAAGTACTCCGGCAACAAACAGTCCACCACACGTTTGGCAGCAGGCACCAAAATCATCCTCCCAAGTAGCATGGGGGGCTCTGGTCAACCATTGCAGTTCATTGTTACTTCTCCGCAATCTTCTTCACCCAAGGTCACACTTCAAGGAGGTCAAGGTCAGTCTCTCATAACAGGTGCTAGGTCCATACTTCCCAATCTAGCTGGAAGACCTTGCAAGATTATTGTCAGCTCTCCATCACCAGCTGTTACCACGGAGCCAGTCTATCTTCCACAGACCTCTACAAGCACAGTTCAGTACATTGTCACTTCTCCAGAAGCCAGTGAACTTAAAACCATTTCTTATGAAGAGGACAACAACAAGTACATCATTGAAAACACAGAAAATGAAACTACGGAGGAGATCGTTGTAGAAACACAGGATGTGTTTGCTCCCCAGGAAATCACGGTGGATGTTCCCACTGATACAGATGCTGCCAATTCTTTGATTGCCATTGCTGAGCAGCTCCAACAACCCAAGGTGGAGAATTTTGTGTATATGGTGGATGATAAGGGGGACAACTCTGGCATCATAGCCGAGCATGCAGTGGTAGGGGATGATATTGAACCTGCAGAAGTGGAGGTCGAGAGTATAGAAGTGGAGGAAATTAAAATTTCTCCCCGTAGAATAAAAAGTAAGTAAAAAATTAAGTCACATAATTTTATTGTTTGATCATGTTTACAATTTTTTAAGAATTAATTTATCTTTTCTTTTTTACATCAGATTGTACTTATTGCATACAGAGTAAAGAAGGACATACATGTAACTGAAATATCAAAGGGAGTTGTAAAATGTATAGAAGTCTATTATGAATTTTTCAGAGGCACAACAGAAGAGACAAACCAAAACAGCTGAGTTCAGTGATGATGCCAGTGATCTAAGTGACACTGATATGAAAGCCAGAATCTCTAATATTGGCCTGGACCATTTATCTTACCTCTCCTCCAGGTCAATGGTTCCATCCAGACCCATGGTTTACTCCCCTCAAGCCAAGGAGCGACAGGCAGCATTCACCTCTGATGAGAGCACTGACTCAGATTTCTCAGATGATGAAGACGACGAGGATTACAAAACCAGACGAGTCAAAAAACCAACATACAAAGCCAAGAAACCCAGTAAAAATGTCGTATCCAAAACGGTTAACTCCTGGATGAAGAAATTTGTTCCCAAAGTCTCTCCTCATAGTGATGCGGAGGAAAACAGCGACGACAATGAGGATTATAGTGACATCGGCGTTCCGAAGGAGCACCTAATGGCTTGCTGTGAGAGATTCCGCAAGGTGACAGAAAGCGTAGAGGAACTGATGAGGAATAACGCCAAGACCCGCAGCTACAGGGAAACAACAAATCCCAGCGGTGACAGAGTATTTGAATGTTCTACTTGTCACAAGCTCTTCACCATGAGAGACACCATAAAAAAGCATCTGATCCGCCACACAGGTTAGTTGAACATTCTTTTCTAATGTATACCCATGTATCAAGCAATGAAAAATCATGGGTGATCACAGTAAGAATATACAGTCATTTTAAGTTAGAAAAATGCATGTATTTTCTTGAAATTGATTGTGAAATGCAAGTTAATAGCTTTATGAATTTTTTGAGAAATCAATTATTAAACATTTTATTGATTTCATTTTTCTAGGACAGAGATGTTTCCAGTGCACCAAATGCAACAAGAATTTCATGTTCAAGTATGGTCTGAAATGTCACATGATGACACACACTGGGAAAATGCCATGTGTTTGCTCCATTTGTGGAGGCAAGTTCATAGAGAACAGCAAGTTAGAGGTTCATATGAGGAGGGTTCACACCTCAGAGCGACCATTTGAGTGTGCTCAGTGTGACAAGAAGTACCCAACAAAGAGTGAGCTCAACAACCACATACTTAATGTGCACACAACCATTAAGCCTTATCCCTGCCCATTCTGTGACAAGAAGTTTTCCCATGATGCAAAGCTCAAGAGACATTTAACAGTTCATACTGGGGAACGTCCATTCAAATGCTCATTCTGTGAAAAGGCATTCACACAGAGGGCTCATTTACAGATCCATGAAAGGTGTCATACCGGAATCTTCCCATTTGCTTGCAATGGATGTGACAGAAGGTTTTATGACAAAGTTTCCAGGGACAGGCATTACAGGAGAATCCATGAGGGAGTAGAGAAGCCATACTGCAAGAAATGTAACTGCTACTTCAAGACCAAGACCAGTCTGACCCGCCACAAGAGGGAATGTGGGAGGATCAAACAGGAGCCACCAGCAGTGGACAGCGAGGAGGATGACGTGATGGAAGATGAGGTGGAAGAAGAGGAAGATATTCCAGAACCAAGGAAGAGAGCAACCAGGGTCACAAAGTCACCAAGATCAAGGAAACTTACCATTAAAATCAAAAAGGTTGGAGGAAGGAAAACTGTCAAAGGAAAGAAAGCAGATAAAAAAGTCAGTGTGGAAGCCATGGAAAAATCTGGAAAATTATTTATCAGAAGCGAGAGAATCAAGGCCAGATCAGAGGCAGCCAAGCGAAAAAATCAGCAATCGGAGCCCGCTGCCCCTCCTCCAAAGAGGAAGAGAAGGTCACGCTAGATTGAACTTCCATATTGTAACTCAGGATAAATAGTTGAAGATAATCTACTTGTTTGTTATCAGTGTTTGACATGTTACATGTATAATGAATTTTTAAAACTATCATGACATTTTATACGAAGAATGAGTTTGTCCATTTTGTAAAAAGAATGTCTAATTATGTTAATATATTTAGTCAGTATAGTTTTCTCTGCATAATGCTGTAGTTATTCTATTAGTATATGTAATGTAATAATAACACAAATGTAACCAATAATATTTTGAAATGCTTTTAGTGGTTAGAGAATTTTGTTATTCGTAAGTTTGATATTATTGTTTATTAGGCCATCTTCATAAATTGTTTGTTTGCCCTCTCCCAACTTAGGGTTAAAAAATACGGGTAGGTTGATAGATAGGTCAGAAACTTTTTAAGAATAAAATCAACAGACGTATTGATGGGATGAGAAAATTTAGGAAAGTACAGGGAAAAATTATCGTTTCATAGAGGTTAAAAAAGTTGTGAGTCGGACCACTTTTTGAGAGTTACGGTAATTGGGAGAGAGCAAACGATCAATTTTTTTAAAGATAGTTTTTATACATATAGTGTTAATAAGTTTCACAATTCAAATCATGTTAACTTGTATATATTGTTGGAATATTAATTAAATAAAACTTGAAATTTGCTTTGTCATATTGCAATAACTACACCGGCTAATTTTTCTTCTGACTAGTGCTTTTTATAAGTGAACAATAGAATTTAAGTCAAAAATTCTGCATTTTCCCCCAACTGGATTATAGTGTGAATTTGTCTACATTGTTTATTGGGATATAATATTTTTATGTTTTTAGGTGAGGAAAATGTAGTTCCCGCATACTAATAAGTACAGTCATTTTACAATCTGAACTTTGATTTGCACAGCAAACTTCTTTTAAAAAGAATTCAGCATGTTCATGAAAGTAAATCCTTGTTGTGATTTACTTTCTGTTTCGAGATCTAAAAATTTTTCAAAAAGCTTCAATTTACGACTTTTTATGATTTAATTGTTTGAATGTAAACATGTGAATGTAAATATTATGCATTGTACTGTTTGTAATTGTATTCTGTTAAAATGTGAATAAAATTTAAAAGTTTAACAATTTTGATATTTTTTATGTCTCTTAGCATAGACCAAAATAGAGTACATGTATTGTTTATTTGTCTTTTTAGTTTTTTAATGTAGTTTCTATAGCATTAGACTAAATTCATTGAAACTTGGGAATACATGTGGACTAGCTGAATGAAAAAAACAACTTTTCTTTGCATTAGTTTTTTTTCTTTAATTAAACATCATGCTGTTGCCGAAAAAAGGATCTTGGATTATTTCAAAACATACATCTACTCTACTAGTGCTCTTTATCTGATTTGAAAAGTGCAAATTGAAAAATTGTAGTCTAAAGGGTTACTTTGCAGCTTTTTTTTTTTTTAATTGGCATGGCTTCAATAATTATGATAATTTTAAGAAGAAAAAAAAAATACACAGAAAAGCTCTACTAAGGTTTTGTGTATGTGAGTTTAACTAATATCCAACAAAACTTGAACTAACAGGTCTAAACCAGGGTACCCCTCCACACACACATACACCCAAAAAAAGCTCTACTAAGGTTTTGTGTATGTGAGTTTAACTAATATCCAACAAAACTTAACTAACAAGTCTAAACCAGGTTACCCCTCCACACACACACACACGGTAGGGCTGGTCAACAAAATTGTATACATATTTATAAACAAATCTGCAAATTTTATATTTTTTTCTATTTTCGAGATTGGAGGAAAGGGAAATCTGATCATATGATACAACATTTGGCGATTTCTGTGAAATATCATCAAAAATAAACACTGCAAAGTATTGGTATTATAATAAAATTACATTTTATATTGACACGGTTAATGAATTTAAAATGTTAATGTTGGTATGTCTTAATAAAATTAATGTGGTGATTAATTAGTTAAAGTATGTACATCTAATGAGCCAGTATTTCAATAAAATGATTAGATTGTCAAATTTCATTTGTTTTGTTTTTTAACATTGGCTGGATGTATATAAATTAATTGCATTCAGGAGATTTCAATTTTAATTTGTGTTCAATAAAAATTAATTTTCTATTTGATAAGACCACATATTCTATATGAAAAAAAAAATTAATTTAAATATGTTTCAACTTTTCTAAGACAACGTCTCTTTACTCCTAAGACATGTAAGATGTCTGAATGGTTAGGGTTTAATAGTGGACCCCAGCAGTTTTAAAATTGCTCTGGGATTCCATCCACCCACCTCTTCCTATAATACTGTTAGATGACGCACACTTTATGTTTGATGTTTACTATGGGTTTCTCAGCTATAACACCTTTCTAGGATATTTATTTAAAAGTATTTTTTATGAACATGATGAAATTACAAGAAAAAGTGTATGCATGTTAATATAAAAACAGGAAACATTTTCAAATTAATTGATAAAAAATGAAAATTTTAAAATCAGTAACCAACAAAAGAGTCAGCTAAGTTAACATTTAATACTAGAGACAAAGTATATGTAATTATTTTTTTTTTTACCAATTATGATATAAGTTCAGTAAACTAATGTATATCAAATATGTACATCTGTGTACTTACAAGGGTGTGTTATTTGATGATAATTCAGAAGTATTTGTGATATGAAAATGAATTCAGTTTGTATTAACCTTTCTAATATCCTAGCTGTATGGGCAATTCCAAAAAAATATTTATATCTTTAAATGCTCAAAATGGAATTCCCACTCTACCATTAGCTCAGCTAGTACACCTGTATTCAACTGATTTTGCAATTGCTCAGAAAAGGCATTGATATTTTAGGCGGTAAGGCCTCATATATGAAATGAATTTCCAATAAAAAAAATCTCAGTGGTGTTAACATGTTCAATATAGTCTATAAACATTTTAATTAAGCAAACTTGTCAAATGTAATAAAAAAAATTTAAGTTTAAATATTTTGAATATATTTGTTCAAAATAGGATTTTACTGAAAGAGAAAATAACCGTAAAAAATTCCTAGCTGTATCAGCTAGTCATGATTATATTTATTTAGTACTTTGTACAGCAAGGAGGCAATCAATATAGATATGATCGAAAGATAAGAGGGAAAAAAATTGATATGTGTCATTAAATATATGTACATAATTATGTGTATTGGTTTTGTTTTAGGACTGTCACTGACCAAAAAGAAACAAGAAGACAAACCAACAGAAGACCTAATTGGTCTATTAGACAGTCTCAAACTCAATGTTACCAACAAGCGAGGGGGAAGCAAGTCCAACAAAAATCACAGAAACAGTGCAGTAAGTCTGGCAGGGAAGATTTTCTGTTTGTGTTTACAATGTTAATTTGTTTTTGATGGATTATATTTTTTTTATAATATACACTGTATTCATGTTTCTTTAAATGGTGTATTTACAAAAGGTAATTTGAATTGCTTCAGGAAATTGAAGCAAATGTTGTGCCTGGCTTTTCCTCGATAAGCTGTTAGAATTGGTTCCTGATCGTTTTGTATCACCTACATCATTGCTTTACCTATATTTTAGTTGTTATGATAAAGATAACTGAAAGATCTTTAAAAAATTTACAAGTGCAGATAAAGTTTTTCCAATACATATTCTATTTTGTGTATTTGAACCATTAATATTATTACCATATTGACATCTAAATTTCCTATAATTTTCATTCAAGTGTTTGAAAAATTATGGAAGTGAAATCCATATTTAGGACAAATATATACACTGTATTAACCATTTATATAAGCCACCAATGCGGTGTTTGTAATTTTATGTTTACAGATTCAAAGATAAACATATATAATCATACATAATTATATATTGTTGTTTTTAAATGGTCTGTAGATCTTCTAGATGAATTCATTTTGTTCTTATTGTGGTCACTCAATTTCATTTTGTACTATAAATCAAGGATATGGTTACAAAGATCTTTTTTTGTTGTTAGGAATTTCAAAAGAGGGGTCCTGGACAATTTACCCCCCTAGAAACTGGTTACTGGCCCCCCATAACTTCCACCAAGAGAGAACCAGATTATCTCTATGGCAACAATGTCAATTCGGAGTATTCCTGGTCAGCTATATCAAAGGAGTATAACTATGCCCCTGGGATGGACTCTAGCTGTACCATCTGGAATAAAGCAGCCCAGAACTACAGTCTTATTAACCACCAAAATAAAACGGCCCAAAAGATAAAGGAACTGTCCAATAAGTACCACAAGGACCCCAACAGGTGTCAGAGAGCTGTCCAAGACTTAGATGAGCCGGATGGAATGACTGGTGAGTACAAGTCTAATTTAAGAGATCTATTCAGTAGAACTATGTAGAGACATTTCTTACTATGTGAGAGGTGATGAGAACCTGGAGGTTTATTTTCCAGTCAACTTCAATGGAATATTGAGATTTCGATTTAACCAAGGTTTAGCAGAAGTTTAAAGAGCAAGTCTACCCCGAAGTAACTATAAGCTCTACCTGTACCGAACTTGCCTGAATTTTTTATTTGGGGTTTGTAATTCTTGGTTTGCCTAGATTTTTGCAAAGTCAATGTTAAAGGGTGTAAAGAAAGACAATTCCTAATTATTCATTAGCCCCACTTGGACCAAACTTGCTTGAACTGTGCATATCAGACTAGGTTTGGATTCTGGGTCAGTGTACATTTTACAGTTGAATGATCAGTGTAAAAATTTTGGAGCAAGTTCATTCCCAAATGACTATAAGCTCTACTTGAACTTGCATGGATGATGCACGTAGAGAAGCACACTGATGAGCTTGCTTTAATTTAAATTTTCTTGACGAGTGACAAGGCAGTGCACTTTATTTAAGTTCACAACCTCTCCTGTTCATGTAACATTATAAATGAGAGCTTAATTATTATCGATAAATCACATAAATATCATCACATTTAACAAATCTGGACTTTTCAGGAATTATATGAACCACTTCAACTAAAAGAAGTTAAAGAATAAAACAACTTTTAAATTATCAGATTTGTTAATTTTTTTTTTGTTAACAGATCAGGACTTGGAAATTGATGGCTGTGCCCCAACAATGCCATTAGATAGGAGCAAACTGGAGGATATTCCAATAGAATGCCCTACACTGGAGTTGATCAACAACGTCATCAGCCAAGACAAAGTGTCGTCGTCACCGTCATATATTGGACTGTCCTCCCCCTCATATCGACGGACCTCCCCATTCTATGCAAGCAGCCCTTCCTCTGGATATTCAGGGTCTCCTCCCCCTTTCTATTCCAATGAGCCCTCCCCATCTTACACCTCCTCTCCCTACCCTGTCCTCTCCCCTCCCACAATGACTCAGATAAATAGGTCACCTCAGCACCTAGAATCTGTCAATTTGGACTTCCAGGACTTAGAGGAGATCAAGAAAGAAGATTTAGTGGGGACACAAAGGAAAACAGACAATTTTTCACAAAAGACTACAAAACGTCCCAGCAGTGCTGACGATGAGTCTAAACCCTCTCCTCCCAAACGTACAAATGTTGATGCAATGTATGATAAAGATCTGGATGAAGATAAGTGAGTATCTGTTTTTAGCACATGCCATTTTAGCCTATGATGCATGTACAAGAGGGTAAAAATCATAATATTTCATAGAAACCACTGAAAAAATTTATTACCATTAGTTTTTACAGTGCCAGTAGTATAAAGGAATATCATTCACAGTACCAACCAGACACATCCTAACACCAGAGCAAACCCCAAAAGTGAACCTCAAGTTTGCGCAAGGTCCACTGTTTTTAAGAATCTTGGTATGAGGGTTTGCTGTACATTTTCTCAGGGTAGCTCTGGGTCCACTAGAACAAACCTGGCATTAGTCTTTATTCAAGCATGAAGCAGACCGTCATTTTCAGGGGCTGACAAATAGATTTTTAAGGCACTTGTCCAAGGGCAAGTACATGGTCAAAATTGACTTGCCCTACCTGAATTTTTGCTTGCCCTGACATGAGCTAATACTGTATTCTTAAACATTTCATAACAAGAGGAAGACAAATACTAAATAGATCAGAAAAGCCCCTATGCCCAGCTTTAAATCTATGAGTTACATATTGATTTTACTTTTGATAAGTTACTTGCCCACGGGCAAGTGGTTGATAAAATTCCACTTGCCCACCCCTAAAATTCACTAGCCCCGGGCGTCGGGCAATGGGATTTGTCATCCCCTGATTTTATCGTATATGATCTTGGCCCAAAGTGAACATAGAAAGTGAACCTGTGTTTAGGTTGGGACCAAGATCTACTTTATGTTAGGATGTGTCTGGTCGGTACTGCATTAACTAAGTATTTCAAAATTAGCTCTAAAGCTCATTTATTTGGATATTTTGTTTAATCTTCCTTGTTAAATGTCAGGTAAAGTTCAGAAATGTTACTTTAGGTTTCCCTTATTTATTTAATATCCTCCTCTATCTTTCCTGCAGCATACTTCACTCCCTGATGATAGCTGGGTCTCCGGTAGAACTGGTTGAATACGTACTTAATCTTCTGAGGGTAGACGGAGAAGATGTCCTTAAGAAAATCACCAATGACCAAAACAACATGCAAAGGGTACTTTTTCCACTTTACTGTTTTGTGATTATGTGAATTAAGTAACATATCATCAATTTTAAATGAATATAAAAATGGTGCATATCATGTAGATTTGCTGAATTGCAAACTGTAAACAAACTTTCACTTGGGACGACTTCATTTCGCGATTTACCAGTTGTAAAGAAGTTCGCGACGATAAATTTCCATGATCAAGCCTTTTAGAAACAGAGGCTATAAGGATCGGTTCGCGACGAGAAATTTTCGCTATGTCGAGGCTCTCGCAAACCTCGCGAAAATTTCTCGCACACATATAAAAGTTGGTTTACAGTATACAATGTATAACTCAAAAATCAACTTGAAAGTATTTATCTTATGATTTGTTAGAGTAGTTTAGTCTTATTCGGAGGGGTTAAGTTAAAATAACTTTATTTTACTCATTACATTAAGTAATGTAATGTATACATTAAGCTTTAAGAAGGTTGTGTATTTTTATGATAATTAAACCCCTTCAATTTTTAGACTCCTTTATTTCTGGCTGTGTTAGAGGGGAGGGCTGATGTGGTCAAACTATTACTAAAATATGGAGCGGATCCTAACATTCAGGGGAAGGTCATCGTCAGAATAGATCAGTACGAACTCCGAGCTCCTCTACACCTCGCAGCAGAAATGGGAGATGAGCATCTAGAAGTACTCGATGCTCTCATAGATTGTGAGGACACTGACCTTGACATTCGTAGTTTAAGTGACAGTGAGTTTTTTCTGTTATAACTAAAATAAGCTACAACCAGTACTCTTACCGCATACTTGCAGACTTAACTACACATATATATTTTCCACTTGTAGAGTGATTAGTACTATGGATTATTGTTTCTGAACTACATGTTTTTGAGGATTTTTGCCCCTGATTCAGATTTTTACACACATTGGTCTGTGTTTTAGGGGTAACACCACTGAATTTAGCTCTGATGACCCACAGGAGCCGGAGAAGTCCAGCCTATCCCAGGAGCTGTAGTAAGTGTATCAAGGCCCTGGTGGAGGCAGGCGTGGACACTGATGAAATGGTAGGTTAACACCTGTATACAGGTTCTCACTCATTGAATGCTAAATATGGCATAAGCTGCATTTGGTTAAAAATATAAGTTATAAGGGGAGACGTCTCAACCATTAGAGAATTTCTGTTGGTTTGATTAAGAATAAAATGATTTTTGTGTAATTATATTGAGCAGGCCTTTTAAGTACACAATAAACTTCTCCGATTCTCTCAAAAACAGGAATCTAAATATTTCATCTTGACTCTTTTGAAATTTTTTAATTTCAGAATAAGTGTACTTTTCTTATTTCATTTTTTAAAGAGATTTTAATTATTTTTATTAACATACTGATACAGGATTATTTACCAATTTGAAACTTTTCAGGATGACAAGAGCAGTAAGACCCCCCTCATGTTAGTGATAGACTCTATGGACTTAGATCTCATTAAGTTTTTTCTGTGTGCGGACACATCAACTCAGCATGCAGATGTTATGTCCAAGTTACAGGCAGTGACGAGAGGTGGCGACACACCTCTACACATCGCAGCGGGTGTTAAAATGAAGAGCAGCAGAGAAAAACAAAAACTCTTACGAATCCTGATTCGACATGGTGCTGATGCCAATGCTAAGAATAACGTCAATGAGGTTCCCAAAGATATTGCTACCAATGAAGTGGTAATTATTTACAAGACTCTGATAGACATTTAAAAAAAAAAATACTTATTGAAAAGTCTTGATGCTTTGAGTTTCTTAAGTGAAGAAAATCCATTTCTTTGTCTGTTTAATTTTTTTTATTGATAGATTGATTGAATGTTTTGAATACCGTATAAGTGGATATTTTAGCGAGACGCAAATTTAGCGATTTGTCCTAAAAAACTGGTAATTTATTTTAGCCAGATGTTATTTTAGCTATTTTAAAATGCACTTCTGAGAAGTTATAACAAATAAAATGCAATTAATTTTTAGCGATATCCAATTTTAGCGATCTCAGCAACCTCGCTAATAATGCCTAAATTAAATCCTCGCTAAAAATTCTACTTATACGGTATGACTTTCAAGTATTTCAAATAAAATCAACTGATATTCATTTATTAATCTTTCAGTGGAAGGACATTTTCAAGGAGAGTTTTAAGTGATCCTGTGTGTAGACTGTTTGGACTCCATTAACAGCTCCTTGCTACAGTGTTGTGATCGGTCGAAGCCTTCGGGAGAGTCAGCTTTAGCAGAGCCTCACAATTGTTGTTTATATGCAAAAAGTATTATTTGTTTTTACTGGATGTGTAAATAACTTATTTGTTCAGTCATTCTTATATCATTTTTTATCCTCATATTTCTGTGCTATGAAATGATGGTAGTTAGTTGTTGAAGTACTTTTCTTGCTTTAAGAGTCATATTTGAGTTTATTTATAATGCTTTTGCGGTAGTTGCACTTCTACCTGACATGTCAAATTCACATCTACATTCTTTTATTATTTGTTCTCACACTTCAAAGCTTTATCGGCAATATGTATCAATATATGTTCTGTCTATTTTGATCTACACAAACAGATTATTTACTCCTATATTATTACCAAATCTTTTAACATTTTATACTGAAAACTGTAAGAAGTCAGTCGTTTTAAGGATGCAAAGAAAATGGTACTGAACATTGTATGCCTGTGTACAAAGTGTAAATAGCTGTTATGAAAATCATACTTTTTATATATAAATTTTTGAGCTAATTATGAAGTACTGCTAGTGATGTGTGGAAAAGATGTACAGAAAAGCACATTTTTTTTTGTATTTTAAGGTTGTGATCGATTTAATACCCCCTTTTTTTTTAAGTATTTAACTTACAGTAGAATGATAACATGAATACAGATTTTTAGGTACATTACTAAAATCAAAAACTGTCATTGGGGATTCATATTGGTACATGTATAAGTCTCTTGCCCTCTTTTCTTTCGTAAGTAAGAGACTTTTTACATTCAGAATATTGAAAACATGTTTTGTTAATTCAAAATTTAAAAATGAGTTCAGTCATAACATACTTAACGTCATACTTCCAGACCTAGGAAATCAACTTGGGCATTCTAGATTACATGTGTCTGTGCTGTGTTGCACACTGTGTTGATGGAGAAATGCTGGTCAGATCTCCAGAACACATTTACCCAGGTCATATAGAACTTTATGTTTAACATCACAGATGAGACAAGGACCAAACAACTGTCAAGTGATGGTTAACAAGGGGTGTTGTACATGTATGTAAATCTACCATTATCTTCACAGACTGGCAGGAAGAATGCTCTACAAAGCCTCGATATTGAGTACTTGTAGAAAACCTTTTACTTTACCTAGTTAGTTCAGTTGGTTTTATTATAGGAAAAAATTTGTTTCTGAATTCTTATCAGTTTTTCAAAAATATATATGTATGAATATTTTATATAGTGCTCAGTTTACAGTTATCAATGTTTTTGTTTATTTGTTTGCGAAAGACAAAGAAATGGTTTATATCTTTGGCATACATTCAAGTGATGCTTTATAAAAGAATGATGAATGTGCATGCCTATGCAAATATATATTTGTTTAAAAATAACAAAATTTTTAACGAAAAGCTTTACAATAATTAAGCATAATGATGTATATATTTAAATATATTTAGATTTTGACTTTGATATTTTTTTTTATTATTTCATGTATATTAATTTCATCACAAAAAGAATACAATATTGTTTATGGGGTACTTAACATTGTTATACCTGGTAAGTGTTACATATGCAAAATTCTTGTGTCTGTTAAACTTTGTTTCGATGCGTTTGACCCAAAGATTTACTTGAGAACTGATTTCTGTCCAATTTCTTCTACAATAATTCAAATGTTCTTTTTATTTTCTGCAAAAAAGTGTATTTTGCAAACAGCCACTTCAATTACTTTTACATAATTTCTGAATATCAATGTGAATTTAATGTTTGTACTTAAAAATTATCTTTTATTTCATTTAATCTAAGATAAATAATAAAGTAATTTTAACTTATGTGATTTAAGAATTATCATTTATTATTATTATTATAAGGTTTTGGTATAAGAACTAGCACCAAGCCAATTTTAAAAAGTTAATGGTTTGAATATTTACATTGGATATTTCTTTGGAAAACAAAGAAACATGATGCATAGCAGCAGCATAACTGTATAATTTTTAGTTAAAAAATCAGCCCTTACTGTGAAACAAATATATCAGGTAATAACTGGTACATGTATTAATGAAGAATTGTTAACAAATTCATACCAAAGCTTGTTTCAGGTAAGGGGGAGGTGTAATGGAATAGCAAAATGATATAGATAATTTTCTTCATAAATTTCAAAATGGTTTACAACTAATATTTGGTATTTTATCAGTAATGTTTGTAACTTCTTTAATTTTACCGATAAATGACTGATGTTCAGTTAAACATAAGTCATAAGAAAAAATGTAATTTACACTTTTTTCAAAGGCACTTGTTTCGGAAATAACCTGGCCATTATATTGTATTTACGACGTGTTACTATTTATATAGTATGGGTTAGAAATTTATTACTGAAACAAGTTCTTACGGAAATAAAATTTTAACCCATAGTATGTATGTGATACTAATAACTATTATACTATGGGTTGAAAATTTTATAACAAAACAAGTGCCTGTGCATCATAAATCATCATTTTTACCATATAATAATTCTTTATTTTCTTAAAATTTTCTTAAAAAGAAAACAGTAACATTGATAGTTGTTTGCTTCATCTGGACTCTTATTTATAGATGTAAATCTGTAATTAAAATAACGAATTACATGTTACATGTGCGCGATATTTTGAAATCCGGATAAATCAACGTTTTTAGTTTAGCTTTTACAGAATATCAACTTCCGCCCTCTGTCGCGCCCATGAAATTGATGAAATAATTATATTCCAGCAAAATCTTTTGTTTCGATGCCAGGATGCTCTGAATTTATGTTCATATGAAGACAGAGGTAAAATAATGCTCTTACATTTGTAAGGAGAAGCAAATTCGCTTATACTATGGCTTTGGTCATAAGAAGAGGTAATTAGTGAAACCTTTATGGATGTGTCTGTTTAGCGACCTCGAAAATTCGTAATTTCCGCTTGGTTTTCCCCTATGAAACATCCAAGACTGTGTCCAGCAAATTATTTTCTTATATATGAATTTGAATAAAGAAATGCAAGCATATTTATACTTCACTTAACTAGTGATTAGCCATCATCTTGCATTTAACAGCTCTCCGTTTTAAATTTTATCCAATATGGTGGATTAAACCATGTTGGGGTCTTTAGCGTGTATGTCTTGAGGGTTGGTCTGATGAACGAGAGGGTCATGTAAATAAACATTACCTAAGAGGACTGCAAATTATGTCCACATTCACAAAGAAATTCTTTTAATCGACATTGATTAAATGTGAATGTATAAATCAACATTTTGGGATTTATAATCCATAAAGTAATGTGAATAAGCTGTCTTGATACGGCTCTTCAGATCAAGTTTCTAGTTACTGAATGATGAATTTTTATATTTGCACATCCACTGCTTTCTCCCACTATGAACATGCGAATGCTGGACAACTCGCCCCCAAGACAGGTTGCCCCCAAGACAACTCGCCCACTATTCAAGACAACTCGCCCCCAATTTAGGACAACTCGCCCCCACTCAAGACAACTCGCCCCAAGTTTAAGAAACCAGGGAATATTAAATATGTTATACAGATATTTGATATGAAATTGTTTTATTGAAAGTTAAAATAAACAACTGAAAATAAATTTTCTCATTCTGTTGAAAACAAAACAGAAATACAATGTATTTATAATTTAAACACTAAATGTATATTGCTATTGTCGCTACTGGCATTTTTTATTTATATTTTCTCTTAATTCACAAAAAGTAAATAAATGTAATTTTCAGAGCTTTCATGCAAATATTCTCCATCACATTGAAACTTCATTGGAGCTTGGATACGACAAGACAAAAAAAACTTAATACATGAACTTTGTGTAATTTCGGAGCTTGCATGTACTAATTTGAATTAGCTATCACTTTGAAATATCAAAATAAGTTGTTAGCTTGGGTATGTCATTAAATTTTCTGTCTGTTGTTTTCAATTAAAATTAAGTAATTATCATTATCATTAGTATCCCAACGCCGTCATTTAAACATTAATTTCGTCATTTAATAATTTAGATGTTTAAACACTGAAGAAAATAATGCTTCATGAAATCTCTTATAAATAACAATTTTGGAAATATAAAAAAATCAGGTTAAAAAAAAAAATAGAATAAACTAATGCATTTATTAACTCTGCCTATTTCCTAAGAATAAATCTAAAAAAGCATGGATATTATGATAAATCTTTTTTTAAGTTATTTTTCTTTAGTAAGAGGCCTCTTGTTATCATGCTGTTATTATGCGCTAGCGCGCATCATGGAATATGCCAGCAGAGCAATTGCCATTCATAACGCCATGTTCACTGAATAACGTTGTTTATTTCTTAAATATACCCCCTTATAACTAGCTAAATATAGCAAAATAAAACTTAAGAGATGAATTGTATAATTATCTATAAAACAAAGCATAATAACAAGAGGCCTCTTACCGCGCAAGAAAAATAACGTCATGATCTGCATACAATATATATATAGTCATCAGTTTCAGAGAGTGGTGATATGGATTCAGAAAACCACAGTGTGGATCACATCATGTGATTAGGTGCAATTAACAGTAAAATAGAGTGATACACAAAACACATTAGGTATATAATTAGGGATGTACGATTTTATTGGTATACCGGTATATTGTGATTTTTTGTTCCGTGATACATATCGTGATACAGAGACCTAAATACCGATATTTAGGTACACATTATAAAGTCCAGAAATTATTCATTTATTTGTTCAATCTTTCAAATTACAATTACAGAAAGTCTGAAAAATGTTGTAAAAGGTAAAAAGAACATCTTCTCTAGCCTAGGGTTTCCGATCCGATACCTACTCTACTTGTATCGGATCGGAAACCCTTGGCTAGCGAAGATGTAAAAAGAATAGCATCTTAATTACCATCCAAACATGATTAGTTTAATTTATATAAAAATTTGAAAAAGGTGAAATTTTGCTTTTTGCTTATTTTTAAGAAAAATAATGACTATTCATTTAAAATCATTGTAAAAATTGCTTGTAAAAATATCATGATATTATCATGATATTTTTGGGGGAAAATTGTAATATATTGTGATACGAAATTTTTAGCGATACCCATCCCTATATGTAATGAATTACAATAATCTTAATCTTTTTATCAAGCAAACTGATTAAGCCATTATTAGCCATATATTACAAATAAAACTTTTCCAAGTTATTGTATATTTGAGTTTGTTCAAATTATGACACAGAGGACCCATGATTAGTCAAATACTCAAATTATGTGGAAGCATTCTCAGATTATTTATATAAAAGTTTGTTCAAATTATGACATCCCTCATAGGGTGATCCCTCAAATATATTTAAACTTTTCAATACTAGGTGATCTAATTTCCAAATGCTCAGGTGAACAATGAGGCATCTTAGTTCCATCTTACTACTCCTTAAAGCAATTCAGAGTCAACCATCATAATTAGTGGCAGTTCTATTATTCTATACAGATAGCATTGTATTATATATTGTTAATATGCAGTTTCATCTTTTAGAAATTCTTATGAAAACTTTTTAATTTTTGTTGACAGCTGTAGATGGCTGAAAATGTTGAAGAGGAGGCTTTGCCCCATACAACTCTTGAGACGGAGGAGAATGTAGTGGTAGTATCAATACCCAATGACTCTGTAGAGAACATCCCTCTGGAGGGCCAGCTGAACTGTGACAACCTATCCTCAGATATACTTCCCTCAGATAATGCTGGGACAGGGGATATTGTATTGGAGAATCCCAGCGGGGTGTCTACCTCGGGACTATCACTGGGGACACCACTGTTACAGTGGACCCCCCAGCAAACCATGTACACCAGCGCTGAGGCAATACAGCAGGATATCCAGATACTGGTATGTACTGTTTTGCATTAGTTTTCATAGACCTGAAAACTTGTGACATATAAAACTTATAAAAGATGAGCATATAATAACATAAACATACTTAAAGACACAACGTTTTTATCAGGGGGAATTTTTTTAATGAGGTTAAAAGGATTCCAGCTGATCACATCATTACATAGACCTAAACATTAAGACTATTACTGCTTCTACCAAAACTTATTATTTCCATTTTTTCCCATTAATATGAAGAAATTTTTTTTTCATCTGAATGTTCTCTTTTAAGCTTGGAAAATTGAGGGAATATGGACAAGAGAGCTTGCTAATCACAGCTGACAAGGAAGCAATACGAATGGATGGTTCATCTGGAGGGAAAGAGTTCCTCAAGGACCACGAGGGTGTAGCTAGGTCATTTCATCAGAGGTGTTTTGGTAAATACTCGAGTATATCAGGGTGTAGCTAGGTCATTTCATCAGAGGTGTTTTGGTAAATACTTCAGTACATGTATATATCAGGGTGTAGCTTGATCTTTTCATCAAAGGTGTTTTGGTAAATACTTCAGTATATCAGGTCGTAGCTAGATAATTTCATCAGAGGTGTTTTGGAAAATACTTCAGTATATATCAGGCTGCTTCTCTGCAGAATATTGAATTTCTTGTTTATTTTATATCTTTAAACATTGGTTATTTATAGGTAGTGATGACCAAAAGCCAAGTGCTGATGATCCTGATGCAAGTGAAGGTAATTAACTAAATAATTATTAATTTTTCAAGCAGTAATAAAATGGTAATGATGCACTTTTTAGCTCACCTGAGCCGAAGGCTCAAGTGAGCTTTTCTGATCACATTTTGTCCGGCATCTGTCTGTCTGTCCGTCTGTCTGTAAACTTTTCACATTTTCGACTTCTTCTCAAGATCTGCTGGGCCAATTTCAACCAAACTTGCCACAAAGCATCCTTGGGTGAAGGGGAAATGAAGGGCCATGCCCTCATTCAAGGGGAGATAATTGGGAATTAATGAAAATTTGGTGGCATGTTTTAAAAATCTTCTTCTCAAGAACCACTGTGTCAGGAAAGATGAAACTTATGTGGAAGCATCCTCAGATAGTGTAGATTCCGCTTTGACCTAAGTTTCACATAGAAATTTATGGGAAAATTCTTTAAAAATCTTCTTCTCAAGAATAGCAAAGCCATAATTGATCATATTTATATGGAAGGATCCTCAGGTAGTGTAGATTCAAATTTGGTCAGATCATGACCCCCGGGGGTAAGGCGGGGCCAAAATGGCCGACCAAAGTTTGACATAGAAATATATAGAAAAATTCTTTAAAAATCTTCTTCTCAAGAATAGAAAAGCTATAATTGATCATATTTATGTGAAAGCATCCTCAGATAGTGAAGATTCAAGTTTGTTCAAATCATGACCCCCGGGGGTAGGGCGGGGCCACAATGGCCGACCAAAGTTTTACATAGAAATATATAGCAAAGGGCAAAATGACCAACCAAAGTTTTACATGGAAATATATAGGAAAATTCTTTAAAAATCTTACTAAAAATTTTACTACAAAAAGAAATACATCATGGTAGAACTTCATTATCTAACTTGAAAATGCAACTAAAAAAAAGAAAGAAATAAAAAGTGCTTGTGACATGTGAAATCACTTCAAAATACATGTATCTGTCACTGTGGTGTTTGAGATATCCATATTCCAGATACTCAAGTATCTTATGGACAAACAAACTGAAATACAGACTTGTTTGACGACAAGTCGACAAAACCTTCAGTTTTATTAGCAGAGGTTCCTCTTTATTTGACACCAATTTTGATATAAGTACAGAATTATTGCAGTGTTTATACTGTAGAATTTGCTTTCATTCAGGTGCAGATGAGATGCCATTTCAAGAGCTAGAAGATGGTGCTACAGAGAACTTAACTACTGAAGCGAAAACACAGCCCACAGCATCAGGTATTTTGAGGCAATATTCATGCCCTCTTCGAAGAAGGGAGGGCATATTGCTTTGCTGATGTTAATGGGTCAGTCTTTTGGTCCATCATCAGTTTCCGTTCATTTTCTTCGAAGAGGTAGCACATATTGATTTGAAATTTAGTATACAGATTTATCATAAGAATACTGTATACAGGGAAATTTTCGCCCCTGTTTTATTTTCGCCCCTTTTGTCCTCTTCTCGATTGGGCGAATTAAAATTACACAGCATAATTTGTTAAACAGAACTATGAGTGGGCGAATTTAAAACGGGGCAAAATTATTCTCAAGTGCAAAAGGGCCAAAATAACACGGGGCGAAAATAACCCTGGATACAGTATCTAGGTCAAGCTTTGTTTTGGGTACGATAAAGTCATTTTGGACAGAGTTATGCCCCTTGGACTTAGATAAACTACAATTATTTGCAGTTTCTGTTCATTTTCTTCGCAGAGATTCAACATATTGAATTGGAATTTGGTACACAGATTTATCATAAGAATATCTAAGTTCAGTTTGGACAGAGTTATGTCCCTTGGACTTAGAAAAGTTCCAATTAATTACAGTTTCTGTTCATTTTCTTGGCAGAGGTTTCACATATTGAATTGAAATTTGGTATACAGATTAATTGTAAGAATAGCTAAGTTAATTACCGGTAAGTTCGCTTTTGGGTACAATTGAGTCATTTTGGACAGTTATGCTCCTTGGACTCAGAAAAATTTCAGTTATTTGGGGGGTTATAAGTGTTTTACAAACATCTCTTGTTTTATTCTACCATAATTTTATGTGTTATATATAGCACTTAATACTGAAGTTATTCCAAGAGCAGAAACAAACTTTTAAACACCCCATCCCATAAAGCATATACATGTAGCTGTCCTGTTTCAAGATTTTTTATGCATATTGCTTCATTGCTGCTGTCTGTCAGTCTGTCTGTCTGTTTGTCTGTGGGACTACCGAGTGTCCATTCATTTCTTGTTTGCAGTGGTTCCTCTTACTGAAATGAAATTTGGTATACAGATTTTTCATAAGAATATCTAGGTTATATTTTGTTTTGCAAACTGTTGAGCAATTTTTGACAGAGTTATGCTCTTGGACTTCGAAAAAGTCCAATTATTTGGGGGGGGGGGTGCATAAGTGTTTCACAAACATCTCTTGTTTAAGATGAAATACTTTTTAAAAATACTAATATTATTGTGTTGTAATTTCGAATTATTGCATTGTTTAAATTTCTAGAGGGGCCTATCCTAAAGAAGATAGATCATAAATCAGCAAGTGTAAAAATAGAAAAATCAGAAACATCTCCAGCACCTGTACGAAAACGAGGAAGGCCACCTAAAATCAAACCTGCAGGTATAAATTGAAAATCATTCCATGTTTCATGGTTGTAAGTCTGTATACATTGAATAAATGATGATATTTAGAATTGTGGTAATGTGTATTGAATAAATGATGATATTTAGAATTGTGGTAATGTGTACAAGTACCTGTTATTTCAGTTCTATTAAAAAAGAAATATAAGCAGAAAAGATAAATATTCAGAAGTTGCATGTAAACAATTTTTTTCAGTTGTAAATGAGGACCAGTTGTCAGAAACTAGTAAGGAAATTGAAACAGAAACTGCAAAAAAAGAAAACACAGTCAAGGAAACTCCTGTGAGGAAAAGAGGACGTCCACCCAAAAGACAGAACACAGGTGTGCAAGATATTTTATGTCTGATTATTGTGGTTTCAGCTTTCTATAGTGAGAAACAAGTGTATTTATGGCAGAATGATATTCAGCACTAATTGTATCACACTTAGGGATGTGCGATTTTATCGGTATACCGGTATATCGCAATTTATTGTTATGTGATACGATCGTGATTCAGAGACCTAAATACTGGTATTTAGGTACATATTAAAAAGTCCAAAAATCATTCATTTATTTGTTCAATCTTTCAAATTACAATTACAGAAAGTCTAAAAAAAAAATGTAGTAAAAGGTGAAAAGAATGACATCTTACCATCCAAACCTGATTACCTGGTAATTGTATTTACATTAAAAAATTAAAAAAAACGTGAAATTCTGTTTTTCTAGCATATTATGAAAAAAAAATAATGCCTATTCATTTAAAATCATTGTAAAATTTGGTTGTAAAAATATCGTATTATGGTGATAATTTGGGAAAATATCGTGATATATCGCGATACGACATTTTGAGCAATACCCATCCCTAAACACACTGTATATAATGACATTTTGCTCCATTAGCAGATTAACTGAGTGTAAGCCAAGGGGCTTGCTGCTACAGGGGTTATGCACCTTTGGTATTAGGCTAGAGTCTTGATTATGAAGTGAAATTTGCATTAATTCTTGAAAGTCTTCTCTGTCCATAGCCTGGCTAAAAAAACATTTCATTATTATTTCTAAACAAATTTGATTTTGAAATTGTGGGTGTATATCACTACAGCTACATATTCAAAATTGTTATTACATATACTGCTTACAGCTGCAAACAAGCTAATTCAGAGAATTTGTGTCCCCCACTTAAGGAAAAAGTAAAACATGTGCAGTTCGGGGGGAGGGGGGGGGGAGTGGGATCCCCCTCACTGAATTTGTAGAATTATTAAATGTATACATGCATGTATACTGAAGCAAATAAAATATACCATTATGGATATAAAGATTTGATTGCTTATTCTTTATCATGTGTATAGAAGATTCTTTTTATATGGAATATTTATCACACTGTAATGATGATTTTATGAGTTTGTACAAGCCAGACCTCATAAATTTTTCATTTCGCGTGCTGAATACTATTATTAAGTAAAAAAAAAAGTATTTCTGAAAAAAAAAAAGTGGTCCGTCCAGGACTTGAACTCGGGACCTCTCACTTGGGAAGTGAGAAACATACCACTAGACCACGGAATTGCTTTAAATGTAGCCAAGTATATGCAGAAGTGAAGCCACATACATGTATATATTCATGTTCGGTTTTGTCAAAATTTTACACAATCCATGGTGTTTGATTTATTTATCCTTTATTAAACAGTTCTTATAGATGTAATAAGAATATAAAGTCCGCGGAGAACCTGTTTTATACGCAATAACTCTCCTCATGCCCCTGTGCTAAAATTAGTGACATGTATTACTATAAATACTAATAAAACAAATGGGGCGGGGCACTTTGAGAGGGGTGAGAGATGTCCTAGGGAGTTTTGGTATGAAATTACATTGCATAAGCTCAAAATCTTCTTGAAATATCGCCCGGAAATGATAGTGTTACACACAGACAAAATGTATAAATTTACGACCTTGAACTTTGACCTTTTGACCTCAAAATCAATAGGATTCTTCTTTAGTCCATAGGGTGTTGCTATGCTAAATTTCTTTGCAAAAGCTCAAAGGGTTCTCGAGATATCGTGTGGAAATGAAAGCGTTACAGACAGACAGAAAGACGGACAGACAAACCCAAATTAATATCCCCCAGTTTTCAAGCAGGGGACAAAAATAATGTTACTTTACCGCTCTGTCAAAAAATATACATGACTGCTACATTACATTTTTAGCTCTTCTGAGCCAAAGGCTCAAAGAGCTAATGCTATGGCCATTTGTGCGGTGTGCGTCGTGCGGTGTGCGTTAACTTTTTAGAAAATGGGCCATAACTCAAGAACGCCTTGGCCAATCAGTGTCAAATTTGTCACAGGGTATCCTTGGCCCAAGGGCTACCATTTGTACTAAAATAAGGGTTGGGACCCTTAAACAAGGGGAGATAATCAGGAAAACAAAACCAAAAGTACTGGTTGCTAAAAAATCTTCTTCTCCAGAACCACCAAACTTACATACAAGGATCAGGATATGTTGAAGATTAAAAATTGTTCATGGCATGACCCTGGGGCAAAGGGCGTGGTCTCAAGGTCACTTCAAAGTTGACCTAAATTTACAATTGATAAAAACGTTTATATTTTGCTTACTGTAAGGACTAGGATCATCAAATCTTGAAATTTGATGCATCTTAAGACTTCACATCATGTTAAATCAAAAGTAGGTCACAGTGACCTACTTTTTTTATTTTGCGGGCAATTGTTTTCAAATTGATTTGAAGGCATATTTTGGACACTTTAAGGCCTATGATCATCAAACTTTGTCAGTTGATGCATCTTGGGTCCTTGAACAACATCAACTTAAAAGTAGGTCACCTTGACCTACTTTTTGAACTTTATGACTTATCCTTTTTAAAACATTTAATCCCATTATTGCAGACACTGAGAGAGTTAGAATCATCAAATCTTGTAAATTGCGACATCTTGGGACCTTAAAACATATTTATGAAAAAGTAGGTCACTGTGACCTACTTTTTGAATTTTGCAGGCATACTGTAAAAGTGGTTATTTACACTGGTTGTTAAGTACGCGTTTGTGACTGTCAGACATTACGCGTGGGTATAATATACGCGGTCGCATGAGTTACCGAGAAAAATTTACGCGGTCATCAAAATCGTAACTAACATCGGGTTGTTCCCCTTTAAAAATGAAAAGAAAAAAAAATCAAAAACAGTTACAAACAAAGTAAACAAATCAATAATAATTTAAACTGTTGGATTTGTAAATATAACGTTGATGTGTACATGCGGTTAAAAGCAGTAAAGTGTGAACAACTGGTGTGCTCTTTATTGTAATTATTAACACAAACTCAAACTTCAAAGTGAAATCTATTTACCTGTATCTGTGTGTCGAGTTTCGACAATTAATTCAATAGGTATGATCGTAGTGACTGTTAGTTTATTTAAACATTTTGGACTAATCATTTGAAATTAAGAAAGCTATAAACGAATATACAAAGGAAATGAAAATGAGTATATCGATGTTATGAAGCCTTAATTGCGTGATGTTGCTTTAAAATATTTAATATAAAGATGCGTTTTTCATTGCACAATTAACTTAATAAACAATAAAGTTTTCATCACGTTTTGTGACATATTTATCTATTTTCATGCGTTCAATACCACGATAAATGTACGTCTGGTTCAACCCGTCTAACAGTAGATTGAAATTTTGTGACCATACGCACGGGGGTATTTTACGCGCTTTTTAGCTTACCGCGTAAGTAGTGTAAATTTCCCCCACGCGTAAATAACCACTTTTACAGTATGTTTTCATATTGTTTAAAAGGCATATTTTGATTACCTTCAGACCTACGATTATCAAACTTGGTCAGCAGATGCATCTTGGGACTTTAAAAAATGTTGACTAAAATGTAGGTCACAGGGACCTACTTTTTACATTTTATGGCTTTATTTAAGTATCTTTGGTATTTATTGGCTAAGAATCATCAAACATTGTGAGTTGATGCATCTTGGGTTTTCGGAGAGTGTCAACCAAAAAGTAGGTTACTGTGACCTACTTTTGACATTTATAGCTTTATTTAAGTATCTTAGGTATTTATAAGCTTAGAATCATCAAACATTGTGAGTTGATGCATCTTGGGTTTTCGGAGAGTGACGACCAAGAAGTAGGTCATGGTGACCTACTTTGACATTTTATAGCTTTATTTAAGCATCTTAGGTATTAATAAGCTTAGAATCATCAAACTTTGTTGGTTGATGCATCCTTGGTTTTCGGAGAGTGATGACCAAAAAGTAGGTCACGGGGACCTACTTTTGACATTTTATGGGTTTATTTAAGGATCTCTGGTACTTATTGGCTTAGAATCATCAAACTTTGTCAGTTGATGCATCTTGGGTTTTCAGAGAATGTCAACCAAAAAGTAGGTCATGGTGACCTACTTTTGAATATCTCAGGTACTTATTGGCTGAGAATCATCAAACTTTGTCAGTTGATGTATTTTGGGCTTTCGAAAATCAATTACTAAAAATTAGGTCACATTGACCTACTTTTAACATTTTAATGCTATAATTAAGTATCTCCAGTACTTATTGGCTTGGAATAATCAAACTTTGTCAGTTGATGCATTTTGGTTTTTCCAATAATGTAGATGAAAAAGTAGGTCAAGGTGACTTACTTTTGAATATCTCACGTACTTATTGGCTTAGAATCTTCAATCTTTGTCTATTAATGCATCTTGAGTCCTCAGAAACCTACTTATGGTTTTTTTTATAGCTTTATTAAAATATTTTCAGTTATAATTGGATAAGAATCATCAAACTTTGTCAGTTGATGCAACTTGGCTCTTAGAATACTTAGGGTTAGAAGCTTCAAATAGAAGTGATAGGTTGTACAATTTATCAGAAGAGCGATTCAAGGCCCTTGGGCCTCTTGTTTCATAAGTCAGTGGCTGTACAGGTTGATTAAAATTGTTTTTTATCTCCTATTATAAATGGAACTTCTATTCAGTGGCATTGCTGGCTGATTTGATATGAAGCAGCAAAAATCTTATTGATAAAAGAGAGCAGTAATGATTTGACAACACTAATCAAAGATTTGTGTTACATACTGGTTCTCATGTGAATGTTAAGGCCCTTGGGCCTCTTGTTATAAAGATATTTTTGTTTCAAAATATTTTTTTTTACTTAACAGGTACAGCAACGCTAGATACCAAGTCAATAGAGAAGAAAGAGGAAAATTTGGAGGAAACTGAGGACAGCCCTGTCAAGCTGCCATACACAGGGAAGAAAAGGGGAAGAAAAAGAAAAGAAGAAGGTATTTTAAAACAAACATGTACATTTCAAAGGGGGGAAGGGGATTCTCAGTCCAACAGCAAGAGTAATGTCTTGACAATATATTTTTTATGTAAAGTGGAGGTAATACCTGTTTTAAAGAAGTAATTTATGATATACTGTAAACCAACTTTTATTCGCATGTGAGAAATTTTCGCGAAGTTCGCGACAGTCTAATCATCGCCAATATTTCTCGCCGCGAATCGGTACTTAACGCCTCTCTGTCTATTTACAAAAGATCGAAAAAGGCCTGATCGCGAATATTAATCGTCACCAAATAGTTTACCCTTGGTTTATCGCGAAATAAAGTCGTCGCAAATAAAAGTTGGTTTACAGTAACTTCTTAGTTTTGTATGAAATACATGTATAAACCTTTCTCTATAAATGAAAAATAAATGTTAATTGACTGATGAGTGTGTTCAATGTTACAGTGATCTACACAGAAGAGGAGACAGATAGTGGCTCAGGGGGGATCAGGAGAAGCAGTAAGTGGCTCTATATCTATACAGCCCAAAAATGTAAAATTATATTGTTACTTTTAATACTTTTTTAGAAATATCAGCTAAAATCATACAATTCACAAATGGGAAATTATATTGTTACTTTTAATACTTTTTTCAAATATGAGTTATAGATGTAACAAAAATTTTAAGATTTACTACAGATATTCTGAAATATGAATACAGTTCATTTTTACTAAGCATATCATACCTCAGTCCACTAGCTCCAAATATACATTTTGTTTTAGGTCGCCCAATGAAGAAAAAGATAAAAGAATCTCTTGGTTATGCCCCACCTAAAGAGAAAGGGAGACGATCTGGAATTGGAACTGAGGACTTAAAGATCAAAAAGGTACCACTATATAAAGGCACTGCCAAGGACAAAGAAGACAAGGAATTGGAAACAGATGAAGATGAGACTGAAAGAGATATAGCGGATGAGATAATTACGTTGTCAAATAACGAAGCAAGTGAAATGGCCGATAATAGCAGTGACAATGAGGAATCAAATAAGCTAGTGTGCAGCAATTGTGGGTTTTCTGCAGATTCCCAAGAAGTCATGGAGAATCACATTCGAGTGGAACACCCAAAAATATGGGCTCAAATCCTGATTGATGATACCAAAATCCTGCTGGCTCTTGGGAAAGATCCACTGAAGGTGCAGAGGCCAAAATGTGATGATACAACACTGAAGAAAGAGCCACCAAAGGAAAAGAAACCAGAAATTGTTAAAAAAGAGACCACCACTAAAGCACCTGTTGTGAAGAAGAAGAAATTGCCACTGGAACACAGATCATCTGGTCACTATAGCTGTACTGTGTGTCAGAAAAAATATAAAACCATTTGTTTACTTAATGCTCACATGGGTTTGATTCACAAAGATAAGAGGTATGCCCAGATTAAGAGAAGAAAAGAACTGATAAAATACAAACAGAGATTGATAGCCATGAAGAAGAGAGCACAGACAGAGGACAAGGAAGAGAATAATACAGTAGATACAATAAAGGAAGATGAGGATGGTGAAGGTAAAGAGGAAGATGAAGACAAGGAAGGTGTAAGTGAGGAGGAAGTGAAAAATCAGGTTAAAGAGGAAAATGTGAAGGTCAAGAAGGAACCCATTGAAGAAGAAGAGGAAGTAAGAAGACCTAAGAGGTCCTCACGGAGAAAATCCAGAAAACTGGACGACTACGAGACCGATCTGCCAGAGCTGTACGGGTCAGACAATGAGGAGGAATTAGACATGAAGGCCCATTATGATGAACCTAATGCCTGTACTCTATGTCTTAAAGATTGTGGAAGTGAAAGTGGATTAGCTGAACATATGAAGAAAACCAAGCACGACGAGATGAATGTAACTCCTTTTCCATGTTTAACCTGTAACCGATTTTTCCTGACAATGAAGACCCTGGAGCTTCACATGACACAATCTGGTCATATGGGAGAAGAGATGGGAAGTTTGGATGGAGAGATTGAAGTCACCAGGCAAACTTCCATGTCCAAAAGGGGGATTTTATTGTACATATGTTCCCTCTGTAAGCGTGAATTTGTCAAAAAGGAGAACTGTGTAAGTCACTGTGCTATGAAAGTCTGCAAAAAGCCTTGGAAAAAATCTTGTCCAATAATGAGTTGCAAGAAAATGTTTTTTGAAAACAACATGTTTTTCCACCATATGACAACAGAACATAAAGAGGAGTTTCCATTTGTGTGCCCAGTTCAAGGATGTAAGCGACTTTTCTTCCACACAGCTGCCTTGAACTCCCATATAGCAGCACACAATTCTGAGAAGGATGGCCATTTTCCACCACCTAGACCTATAGAGGATGGCAGGAAGAGATGTGGGTACTGTGGCATGTTGTTCACCTACAATGAAAACCTGCGTCAACATGTTAAGAGAATCCATGATAACGAATTATTTGGACAGCACAAGGAAATCGTCGAGCATAATCAAGCCACTGAGCCATTCTCATCAAGTAAAAAATTTCTGAAAGTGGAGTCTCAAAGTGGAGGTAAAGCTAAGGATACAGACGATGTGGATAAAATAGATACCTTCAAAAAGATGGACAAGCGGCAAGTTACCATCCGCAATCATGTCAAGGGGAATGAGTTCAAATGCTACACATGTGACGAGCTCTTCAGCCATATTGATGATGTTGGTGACCATATGGTGGACACTGGTCATTGTGGACTTCCATTAAATGCCCTAGATGGCAATAGAGACCTTAGAATCAAAATACGTAACACAGGGGAACAGTACTATGTTTGCACTCTCTGTAAAATGGAATTCAAGAGAAAAGATGGGTGTGAGAAACATGTTGAAGCTGCAACCTGTAAGAAGAAATACAAGAGATTGTGCCCTATTATGAACTGTAGAATTTTGTTTAGGAACTTTAATTATTTCAAAGCACATATGTCAACCATGCACAAGGATGAATTTCCCTTTAAGTGTGAAGTATGTAATAAAGAATTTGAGCAGACCTCTGCATTGAATTCCCACAGAAACTCCCATTATAAAAGCACTCATCACATCCAGGCTGACGTACTCAACTCGGATAAACCAATGACCTGCCACGTCTGTAAGGAGCGATTCAGAAATAACAGAGAATTAAGAGCTCACAAAGAATCAAAGCACGAAGTCAACAGAAGGTACATGTGTGACATCTGTGGGAAGAAGTACAAAAGGAAGGAAAATCTGAAAGACCACATTTTCATGGTACACAAGAGAGACCCTGCAAAGGACTTTGTATCTTGTCCAACCTGTGGGAAAGCTCTTGCCAATCAAAGATCTTTGAAGTTCCACTTACGATTTGCACATTCAGATGCCAAACCATGTGTCTGTGAAATTTGTGGATACAGTACTAAACAACTGGGGAATCTTGCTTTTCACATGAGAAACACGCACAGTGATGTCAGACCCTATGAATGCGAGTGGCCTGATTGTGGAAAGACATTTAAAGACCGGCAACTCTGGCAAAGACATTCACAAAGACACGAACTGAATGTGGGCAACCTGGAAAAAGCCAAAACATATGGACCTGTCTTTATGTGCAAGATCTGTCAGAAAGGATTCTGTGGCAAGTACAACCTGGAGAAACACATGCTGTGTCACACATCAGAATGTCCATTGTCTTGTCATTTATGTGGAAAAGGAGTAAAAAGGATGAGCAGTCTGCGTAGACACATGAGAAATGTCCACCATTTTGATCCCAAGACAAATACATCCATGGTCACAAAAACCGTTATCAGAAAGCCTAAAGCATTGATGAAGAAACAAAACGTGTCTCTGGATTTAGCATCAGCGACACTAGAAGAACAAGAATCCATAGAGGCAGACTTCAAAGATCTTACACAGATGGAGTACCAGTTTCACTCAGATGCTCAGCAGAAACTACATCAGATTCTGAACCCCATTGTAGATGTTCCCGTGACAACCATAGTGGCCGGGGAGTCCCCACAGAAAGCCAGGGATTACCTCTCCGAGGCTCAGAGTCAGGT
>PRKT01000099.1:176713-254621 GCA_003671525.1 Saccostrea glomerata | reverse complement strand
TGCTCTACCAACTGAGCTATCTGGCCACCAGCGATCGAACCCGGCTGACCGCCACATTCCTCCCTCCTTAAAGGTCTTTGGCCCTCCAAAGACCCCAACCCAGGCTCATCCCTGGCAGGTCTTTCACCTGTCAATCCAGGGCATGGCACAGCACCAAATGTAACGGGAGAGGAGAAAATGCAGCAGACCAGACCGGGATTCGAACCCGGGCCCCCTGAAACTCCGGTCAGGTGCTCTACCAACAGCTATCTGGCCACCGGTCATCGAACCTGGCTGACCGCCACTTGAAACATTGTGAAGTCAATAGATGTTGACATCATAGTCTTATCTTACTTATACTTCTTCCTAATGCAATTAAATCAAATCACGATCTCCTGGAGCCAAAATGGGGAATCCAAAGTTTTACATGGGGACATACAAGAAAAATCTTTAAAATGCTTCTTCTGTACAGCACAGCCATGTTTAGTCATATATAAACACTCTATTTAGGTAGTGTAAATTTAACTTTGTTCAAATCATGATCCCCAGGGGTAAGGTACGGCCATGACACTCTATAATTGCACTACATGTGCTGGTATGTAGTGCATGTATATTATCAACTCTATTGTCATAAAGCTTTTAAGGGTCACCTATTCTGAATACAAAAGACAATTTAAATACAATATTATTCAGTATTTTATTACTGTTACATAGCTATATTATGTACATGTATATTTATAACTTTTTAGAATATTGTATTTAACTGTCGGACTGAATTATGAAAATAAATACCATCTTGTAGTAGCCATCCTGTGGTGATATGTAAATACTGAGCAAATCCAAGCGTTCTGTAAAAATATATATGCTGAACTTTTTTTACACATAAAATTCTAAAGATCGGAAATAAATATTAACAAGATGAACAATTCATTCTGTGCTTAAAACCCAAATTTTGGACCTGTCCTTTGACAGCTGCCTTTACTTTTAATAATTTGCATATTGTTCAATATTTAGACAACCGTCCATGAATTGGAATGACTAAATACCAAGCAATCATCTTAGGTTACAAATACACATTTAGGACAATAATACTGGTGACATTTTTCTAGATACCAGTTATATTGCAGCAGAAATGAACACAAATGTTATATAATGAACACCAAGGGAAGGGCTTTGAGCTTCACCCCACAGTCCTTATTAAGGGTCCCTGTCACAACTGCTTTTCCCTGCCTGATGTTTTACTTGCATGGCTAAACAAGTCTTGCTAGTGACTTTTTCAAGACTTCTTCTGTCTCTGAAGTGCCAGACCCATTGCTAGGGCCTTTAAATCTATTTTGAAATTCTTCAAGTCACATTTGCCCTTTCCTGCAATATCTGAAAGTACTGGCTGCTTGATAATGAGTTTAGCTGGACATTTCTGGCTTGATTTGTCACCAGTGTCTTTCTTATCTTTACTACTTGTGGCCTTGTTCTCTACAGCTGAGGACGGTGAAGTTGATTCTACAGCCCGGTTATCCTTTATAACTGGTGTAGATGATTTTGATTCTGGAGCATTTATATCTGAATCTCCAGTAGACATTTTTGATTCTGATCCAAGTTTGTTATTAGGGGTAGACTTCTTTGACTGGAGAACGCATGTGTCTGAAATACTATTCATTGACTCCTTTGATTCTGTGGCTGGAATTTCAGCTTTGCTAGGTTCAGACTTATCGGTGGGTAGATCCTTTATTCTATGAGAAGATTTCAGTGATTTTGATTTGGGTTTATCACATACCTCTGAAGCTGCCCTCTTCTTTGATTTCAAAGTAGCTTTTTCGGTTGGCTTCTTCGATTCTTTACAAGTGAGCTTCTTTGATTCTATTGTTTTCAGACTGCTTTCTTTCAGAGGAGATTTTTCCTGTTCTGATAAAGGTTTTTCAGTATTTTCACATGTTTGAGCAGTAGACTTGTTCAATTCTGGAGATTTGGCAATACCTTCAAGAGTAAGCTCCTTTGATTCTAATGTTTGTTTACTGCTTCTTTTCCTAGGAGATTTTTCTGTTCCTTTCCTAGGAGATTTTTCTGCTCCTTTCATGGGAGATTTTTCTGCTCCTTTCAGAGGAGATTTTTGCAGTTCTGAAGCAGGTCTCTCAGAATTATCAGCAGTTGACTTTTCTAATTCTGGACAAGATTTTGCTATACTTTCAGGATAGACCTCCTTTGATTCCAAGTTTTGATTACTGTTTCCTTTCAAGGGAGATTTTTCCACTTCTCTAGCAGGCCTTGCAATCTTTTCAGCAATAGGCTTTTTTGATTCTGGACTTTTGACGATACTTTTAGAGGTGAGCTCATTTGATGCTGAGGTTTTTATATTGCTTCCGTTCACAGATTTGATCAGTTCTGAAGTAGGTATTTCAGTCTGTTTAATGATGGGCTTCTTTTTTGATTCTGACAGAAGTTTGGCTTTACTGTTAGAAGTGAGCTCCTTTGCCTCAGGAATTTGTTTATTGCTTCCTTTCAAGGGAGATTTGTTCTGTTTTGAAGTAAGTTTTTCAGTCTTTTCAGATATTGGATTTTTCATTAACTCAGAAGCAACCTTCTCTTGTGGTTTACCCAGGAGCTTAATAGTTTCCTCTGGAATCTTTTCCAATTCAACAACCAAAGATTTCTTGTAGAGTCTAGATGTATCCCCTTTGTTGGGTGATTTTATTGGAAGTTGAACTTGAAGTTTCTGTTTGGTTTTCATTGATTTTGGTGTGGACTTGCTTATGTCTTTTATTTTGATCTTTTCACTGCATTTGCTTGGTGAGTTATCAGGACTCCTTAATGATTCCTTTACTAGACTCACATCTGAACTTTGATCTGTTTGTTTGAACTGGGAAATTTCTTTTGTTGATTTCTTTGTTGAAATTGTCTCTACTGTACTAGCCTTTAAGTGCTCCTTTGCTGAAATTACTTGGGACATTTCTTTCACTGTAGTTTCCTCTGAATTTCCCTTTGCTACTTCTAACCTTTCCTTTGCTAATGTTCCCTGTGACCCTTTCTTTTCCGGTGTTACCTTTGACCTTTCCTTAGCAAAAATTACCGCTGACCATTCCTTTGCTGATGTTTCCTCTGACCCTTTCTTTTCTGGTGTTACCTTTGACCTTTCCTTTGCTAAAGTTACCTTTGACCTTTCCTTTGCTGAGGTATTCTTTGTATTTGCCGAAGATTCATCTTTTTTTGTAGTTTCTGAGGTTGTTTCCAAGTTAGACAACCCAGTTTCTACTTCTGGGGTCCTCCTAGTTTTCTTTCTTGTTGGAGAACACTGTGGGGATCTGGAGATCTTTCTTTTCTTTTGTTCTGTAAACATAACATTTTCTTTCAGATGTTTAAATTCACTTTAGTTTATGTTTTCTTTGTGAAACTGAATTGTTTAATTCTTAGTATCATTAAAATTATATTAATTATGATAAGTTTATGCTACAGAGTAATGAAATCAGTTTTGCAATGTAACCAAAGAAGGATGAAAAAAAATCATTTATAATGAAAAGTAAAGAGAGTTCAATAAAAGGTTATCAACTGACTTTTACACAGTCAATTATAAGTGAATCAGTCATTGATAAAATTTATAAAAGATGACCTACTAAATACCTTTTTCAGTATCACTCTTTCCCTTCCCTTTCCTCTTAAGACTGCAGTGAGAGATTTGATCTACACTTGGCCCTCCTTTACTAGGAGTGTCCACTTCCATATCAAAATCAGCATTATGTGGGTCCTCAGGGGAGGCCTGATTTCCACAGAAAACCTGAGCAGTGTCTCCCTCACCAGCTATACAAGTTTCTTGACAGTCTTTGATATTATCAGCTGTAGCATGGTTTTCTTTGACTCCGATCTGATGGCTAGTTTCACTGTTCAGGTGTGATGATTCCTGACGTGACTCTCCAATAAGTTTTTGCTTCTTCCCTTGTGATTGGTTGTTATTGGGAGTCTCACTGTCACTGGCTTCAGCAGGAGAATCCAAATATGTGTCAACTGAATCCATCGGCTCTGAATGGTCTTCATTATCTGTATGATCACCAGTGGCATCACAGGACAAGGTTTCATTAGTCCCAGTACCATGTTCATTTGAATCTTTCTGTGTGGACGTGTTAAGGTGGAACTGACTAGATTCATTGTCAACCCCTTTGGATTCACAACTGACATTCCTTGCTTCACTTTCAACTTTGGAGGTTACTGAGTCAGAGGATACATTCTGTATCTCATCATTTACAAGTGATTGCTGAGTATCTGTGATGGCCTGTGATGCTTGACCTGTTTGAGTTTGGTCTGGAGGTTTTTCTGGTAATGTGATTTCAGTTTTCCTGCCTCCTCTTTGAATTTGGACTCTGATGTTCTTAAATCTTTCTTGCTTACGTTTTCCAGGGGAGGTGGTATCTGAAATCAATAGTCACAAAAATAGACATTCAAACAAAAATATTGCAGAATCTATAAAATTGTAAGACATTTGTTCTAAGTCAGTTATTAACAGTGCCAATATCGTTGGAGACTCCATTCCCAACTTATGGGCCATGATCTAGACAAAGGGGATGTGTACACATAACTTTGACAAATGATTGCCTTTCAGGTTAAACTTTACTTGCTGGTCTCTGAATGGGAATCCAACTCTTTATTTGAATATTTTTTTACAACTTTTAACAACTTTTTGCTAAAGATAGTTGTTGTGTAGTTCAATCATATCTGCATGTTTAGCCCAATTATTCTAATGGAAAAAAATAGAACATCTAAAAAAAATTGCAATGATAGTTGAATATTCTACAGATGGGGAAACAAACTTTCAACAAAAATGATCATTTGAGTCCCCAAAACAAGCTACTTGAGCAATTTGCAACAGATCTTTATACTGGAGTAAAGTTACACTGTACCTAGCAAGCCTGCAGACAATTTTCTGGACTGGCATTCTTGATTTTCAATGTTAAAGACTGTAAAACTGCTGTCTTTTGTATTCGACATTCCCTCAGTCTCTTCTTGGTCAACTTCAAAATCACTGTCTACCTCTTTGATACTAGTCACAGTGATAGCAGTTTTTGGTACGATAGGAAATCGTCGAAAAGAAACTGGGGACTTGTCAGAGACCCTGTAGTCTGAGATCTTCTCCTCCACATCTGTTGAAAAACAAGGACAATCAAACACTACTGTCATTATTGTGCAACAATAATAACAAGAGGCCAATGGACCACATCGCTCAGCTGTATAACTTTGGTCCTGCTGTTCTTTGCAAGATTTTCCATATTGTCATACTAATTGTGGCCCCATCCTAAAGGTGGGGTCATGATTTGATGAATTAAAAATAACACTACCTTTGAAAGCTTCAATATAAGTTTCAGCTTTTCTGGCCTAGTAGTTCTTGAGAAGAAGATATATAGATTTTTTCTATGCATATATCAGTGTAAAACTTTGATTTTCTATTGTGGCCCCATCCTATTTCCAGGGGCCATGTTTTGAACAATATGTAATTTATGAACACTACTCTAGGATGCTTACACATAAGTTTCAGCTTCTCTGGGCCAGTGGTTCTTGGAAAAAAGATTTTTTTTAAATTTTTTTTTTTTAGAATTTTCCTATTTATTTCAATGTACTGTGGAAATCAGTATCTTAAATTTGAAGAGAATCAGCAAAACTTTGAGATATCTAGGGGTTTGAATTATCTGAAGTTGTCTTCCAATTTGGAATCAGTAACTTCCTTTAACTGAAATTCACATAAATTTTTAATGGCCTCATCCTATTTTTAATCTTTTCTTCATTATCTCCCTCTGTAAAGGGGCTAAACCCTTCATTTTAACAATTTAAAATCCCATTCAACCAAAGATGCTTTAAAATTGTACCTTTTTGGTTAAAATTGGCCCAGTGTTCTTGAGAACAAGTCAAAACTGAAATGTTTACACATGGACAGACACATGGATGGACAACAGGTGAGCTAAAAACATACATATGAATATCACATGCTCCCTTGTGAATTGGAAAATTTTCAACAATGTTCAGCTGTTCAAAGTTTTTAAATGCATGTACTGGTACATACAAGGCTAGCATGAATAAGACTATAGAGAAGAAATTGAAAAGCAATAAATAATCACCAAAGCAGAATTTGTGAAACTGTTCAGCTATCTGCCGATTCGCTGATAGGAACTTTTTTCCTTTTTCTGAGCCTGTTACATGAAGGGAAGCTCCATCTGCTGTCATCAGTAAGCTTTCTTCTCCGTGTTCTGTCAGCTTCAGCAGCTATTCAAAAACATAAACAGCAGTTTACTGGCTAAGATATTTGTGATTTTCACAGTGGAAATGAAGATTCAAGAAATAGTGAATAAGTTTCCTTAAACATTTTATTTTCTTTATTTGGAAATTGGAGTTAATAGTTACTGATGAATACCCTTGTACAACATCCAACTGAATGGTAAAATAACATTCACAAATAAATCAAAATTAGCTGCAGTAAAAATATAAGTATTAAAAGGGAGAGGAGATGCTGGCAATTGATGTGTTTTGCTTGAATTTTTTTCAATTTATTTTAGAACATACCAGCTCATCGATGTTCCTGATAATCAAATCTCTGGAACTCACTGCACTATCCATCTCAGTCTGAAAAAAAGTATTAATGTAATGAAAAGCTACAAACAACAGAATCATTGGTGCTTTGGCTTTTAAAATACTTTAGTCATTTTACTTGAAGCACCTCGGGTGGCTTGTACCTCGCACACTAACCTCAGACGTCAAAGGTGCTCTACCATCTTGCTGATTCAGTCATGATTAACCAGGCCCAGCACAATACCCTGATATAGGTATGTATATAGCTTCATAAAGTTACAGTAAAACTTGTTTAGTGCAAACACGTATTTTGCGAATTTACAGATAAAGCGTTGTTATCTTTGATCCCCAGCTATATGAATTTAACAGATTCCTTATACGGATACAACGAATTACGTATATAGCGAAATAATTTCACAGGACCCAGCGACTTCATTATAACCGAATTTTACTGCATAAAGCTTTATCAATGTATTACAAATACCTTTATCAAGGTATTCAATATGTAATGAAAATTCAAAAAAATTCTTAAAAAATTAATTGCTGAAATCGAGTTCCGAGTTGTTGTCAGTAAATTCACTCATGCATATAAAGTACTCAAACACAAATAAATCAGTATAAAAGCATGTCTTGTGACTGTGAGGAGACGTTCTTTCATGCTGTCTTTTTGATACCAGAGTACTTTTCATGCACGAGTGGACACATTGACCACAACTCATAATTTGACCTCTAAATTAAATTTTTTAAGAATTTATTTTGTATTTTCTTCAAATAAAATACCTTGATCAAGGTATTTGTAATACCTTGATAAAGCTATATAGTTTTATCAAAATACTGGTATATTTACATCCACTGAATACTTTCTCCTTTTATTTCTTAAGACTTAAGAGAGACCATTGCTGTTAATCAGTGCATGAACAACACTATATGCAAGACACATGTGTAGATTTCTAGAACATTGGCTGTTCAATCAGTTATGAATACAATTATATAGTCATCTAAAATACAATATTTAAAGAAATCCTTTCTTTATTTTGAATGATTTTTAATACAGATGTAAACATAAACAATAAAATCCTTTCTCTGTTAGTATGGTAATTAACGTCACAGCTACATACATGTGATAGAACTGAACAATCACAACTGGAGATTTGAAATTTTTCAGCTGGAGTTTGGGTCTCAAAGCTGGAGATTTTTTATCGACATTTTTTCAAATCGCAAAAGACCATCCAACCCCATAGAAAATGCTGTCTCCCTCTTTATACTTAATATAATATTTATTTCATAAAGTCTAGCTTTTAAATAATATGTTTAATTTTTTATTCAAATGATCAGAAGTGAAATTGAATCAAAATAAAAATAATTCATTTAAAATTAATTAAGAGTTATGAATGAAATTTCATTTTTGATTTGGTATTGATACATCAACCAGTAAGTGAAGTAAAACATAGGTCTTTGATTTTAAATGGAATTTGATTTTAAGAGATAAAATTAACTTCTCTTAAAAAATACAACAAAGTAGTAGAGTGAGGTAAATTTTCTAGCAGTAAGTGAAGTAAAACATAGGTCTTATGTAACATATTTTATGCCAGTAATTTGTTTTTAAAAAGAATATGAAGAGATAAAATTAACTTTTCTAAAAATACAACAAAGTAGAGTCAGGTATATTTTTTTAGCAACACCCTGTATTTGATCTATTTTTAACTAAAGTGTGACCCATAGTATAACTGTACCTTTTAATGACCACCGCAGCATTAGAAGATGGCAATTGGATATTTTAGCAACTAATAACAATATTCTACATTCAGGAATTCAGCAATAAAACATCGATGGTCATTTATCAAGTTGATATATCACTAATTTTTACAACCGAATTATACGACCTCATGTTGATTACAACGAAGCCTACTGCTGTGAAAATTTATTGCTGCCGTTGTTATCTCAATGTATTGTCATTCTAAGCAATTATAAGAAACATGATAAAATTAATGCACAATATATTTAATTTAAAGAATTATTTTAAACACGGAAGATTTAAGAATTAATCGGGAGGGGCGGAAGAGGTGTTAAAAATCGGGAGATTTTGCCTCCCGCCGGAAGAATCACATGTATGCAGCTATTGCAGAAAAAAATACATAACCTGCGGCGGGTTATGTATTTTATCTGCAACACCTGTGACATTAATTCCCGTACTAACAACCAAAGAAAGCATTTTATTATTTAAATTGTCTTTATCAGGGTATTGTGCTGAACCTGTTAACGTACATGAAAAGTGAAATTCATGCCATTTTTGACTCTTTCTTTCCTTTTTTTTTGGCTGAAAAAACTGCTTTAAAATAGCTTTATTTAGATATCCTGAACACATTTATGAAGCTATAAATCAAAGTTTTTAAATCAAGAGATTGTGTGAGTGTGCTGGACCTGCATGTTGCACAAGTAGACAACTATTGAAAAAGCTACAATGTACCAGACCTGTTTAAATATCGTTCATTGAAAGGTCATGGGGTCTATCTGATCATCTCAACCCGTGGATTCGACCTGTCGTGATGCAGTTCATAAAAATGCATAATATCGTGGATTCCTCAGAGTCAGGCTGCGAGAGATGAGAGATGCGTTTGATAATTATTAACCCGTACCACATGTTAGTTTGTAAGATATCACTTTCGTTGAATAACTGAGCGGCAAGTTTTTGTTTCCAGTCGACAACCAATAATTTGTAAGATGGGTTTGGCTTTTTAATTCTTTCTACATAAAACAAAAGTATATCTCATTTTTTTTATTCGCAAATTTTATATGAATATTTTATGTACAACTTACTCACATAGTCTCAAATTCAACGGGAAAGTATCAGAATACAATAAATATTACCCCCGTTTTTAATATATCACAAAGTTCTAGCATATTGCCCGTTGAAAAGCTGTGTTGTGTTATCATGACAATACCATCCAATGTATTTGTATAACACTAATGGGTGTATGATTTTGGGGGATATGACTTGCCATCAAGGTGCATTTCATCTCTTGAATCGCCCCCAATTCCGAGGAGGAAGTGGATGCGTGTTTTACTTTCGTCTTGAAAAAAAACCTGCATGGTTCCCTGGTGCTGACAAATGCCGTTTTTTTTATGGAAGCGTCCAAGAATCATTGTCCTTGTTGTAATTGCTACTGGGATTTTCATGACATTCCAGTTCTTTTCTTTGGAAGCCTTGTTTTATGCACAAAAAAGAGCGACTGTGAAGTCTTACAGTTCCATAAATGAGAATGAAAGAGAGGAAAAGTTGGTGAGGGAATTCAACCATGAAGATGTTGTGACAGCTAATTTAAAAGAATCAAATGACATTAAACATCTATTTAAAACTCCAAGAGGAGTCCATAAAGATGACAAGCATTTATATACAGTAGTTCTAAAGGATGACAATGAGATGTTCAAGTGTGTCAAGTCAGGAAGACTGATTCCTTATTCTTGGATAAATGATGATTATTGTGACTGTGAGGATTCCAGTGGTCTCTCTCTCCATATTTTTCAATTAATTATCACGGTGAAACTATCAAATCAATCTGATTTTTATGATAAAGAATTGTCTTTGCAGTAGACAATACTCTTACTATATCTTAAAATACACAGGTCATGGATTATATCCGGAAGACCACTTAAAGCAAGTTAAAGCCGGGGGTTATTTTTAGTTGCTGATGTTAGCAAAATGAGCGAGTTGCTATTCAAACCTTTATTTCACGCTATGGTAAACCTGTATATACTTATTATCAGCTGTTCAATAAGTAAAACCACACTGCTTTTCAGCCCGAACAAAAAGCTTTGTGTTCCCTTTAAATTTCTGTGCAATACTTTTAACACTCCGTCCCCTAAGGAGCCTCTACAGGCGCTTTGATCCGTGAGTCAGAATCAAAGACCTTGACCCTTTTTCTGCAGCGGTGCATTTATATATCAATATGAGGCACGGCAAGGGAAAAGTCCATTTAATGAAAAGAGTTTTTAACACGGCATTGTACTTCATGTGAATAAAGAAATAAAAAATGTACTTTTCATTATATTAACCACATGTGAAACATATCTAACTACCGGTATAGAAAATAAAAGTATATTTTTTCGATCTGGAATAAGTATTTATGATTTATATATAATATATAGACCTATTATAAAAACAGATGTGAATTCCCCCTTTTTGATACAATATAATTTTCTAAATGATAAGAAAACATTTTTTAATAGGAGCATTTTTCTTTTTTACAAAACTAGCATTAACCGATAGTCATTTACAAAAGCGCGCAGAATCAATCTCGACCCTTTGCCCCAATTCAAGGCCAGCAAGTGCCCGTCTCAGAACCTGGTTATATTTAAAAGATGGCAGGTGACATGAAAATTCAACCTTTCATGACACAAGGGGTAATCCATACGATAATGAATAGTTCAAAAAATGGCCGAAATTTGAGTCAAAGCTCCGCGGATTATGTTTTTAAAATAATTTAGTGATACAGACCGCGGTCACGAGGGTTCAGGGGATAAAAAAAAAATGCTGAATCGATGATTTCACAAAAAAGACTAAAAGTTTAAGATGTCATGACAAATCGTGTTCATAGAAAGAGCAACAAATCAAAAAAGAAATAAACTGACTATAACGGAACAATAAACTATAGCCTGGGCTAATTTCAGTCAATCCGAAGAGTGAAAACTATTGGCCACCAAAAAACCATTGCCAAAAAAAATATAAGACAAATGTGCGAAATCTTGAAACAAAGATATATCAAGAAGAGAACAACAATTCAGTTGAGAGAGTTCAGAGTCTATGGGTCACTGGAATCCTCACAGTCACAATAATCATCATTTATCCAAGAATAAGGAATCAGTCTTCCTGACTTGACACACTTGAACATCTCATTGTCATCCTTTAGAACTACTGTATATAAATGCTTGTCATCTTTATGGACTCCTCTTGGAGTTTTAAAAAGATGTTTAATGTCATTTGATTCTTTTAAATTAGCTGTCACAACATCTTCATGGTTGAATTCCCTCACCAACTTTTCCTCTCTTTCATTCTCATTTATGGAACTGTAAGACTTCACAGCCGCTCTTTTTTGTGCATAAAACAAGGCTTCCAAAGAAAAGAACTGGAATGTCATGAAAATCCCAGTAGCAATTACAACAAGGACAATGATTCTTGGACGCTTCCATAAAAAAAACGGCATTTGTCAGCGCCAGGGAACCATGCAGGTCTTTTTCAAGACGAAAGTAAAACACGCATCCACTTCCTCCTCGGAATTGGGGGCGATTCAAGAGATGAAATGCACCTTGATGGCAAGTCATATCCCCCAAAATCATACACCCATTAGTGTTATACAAATACATTGGATGGTATTGTCATGATAACACAACACAGCTTTTCAACGGGCAATATGCTAGAACTTTGTGATATATTAAAAATGGGGGTAATATTTATTGTATTCTGATACCTTCCCGTTGAATTTGAGACTATATGAGTAAGTTGTACATAAAATATTCATATAAAATTTGCGAATAAAAAAAATGAGATATACTTTTGTTTTATGTAGAAAGAATTAAAAAGCCAAACCCATCTTACAAATTATTGGTTGTCGACTGGAAACAAAAACTTGCCGCTCAGTTATTCAACGAAAGTGATATCTTACAAACTAACATGTGGTACGGGTTAATAATTATCAAACGCATCTCTCATCTCTCGCAGCCTGACTCTGAGGAATCCACGATATTATGCATTTTTATGAACTGCATAACGACAGGTCGAATCCACGGGTTGAGATGATCAGATAGACCCCATGACCTTTCAATGAACGATATTTAAACAGGTCTGGTACATTGTAGCTTTTTCAATAGTTGTCTACTTGTGCAACATCAGGTCTGGACGATTTCTAAATATGGAAGTCAAGAACGATAACCGAAAGTTGCTATAAATGTACATCAAGTACACGTAATTATTTTTCTGTCCAATCAGACAACAGCATTTTTACACATCCCAAAACATATTTCAAAAGAACAAAATGATAACACGTGCTTTTGTTTTTTTCCTCAAAAAGATTTTTTTAACAAAAAATCAGTAGAAGTAAGATGAAAACTTTTGAAGAATAAGGTATTCCCCACATTTTTACCGTGAACAACCTTGACATTTTTATCTCGGTAAAGAAAAAAAATAATGTACGATAGAATGTAATCGTTTACAGAGGTATAGATCGCACCAGCAAGTTTTTATCAAGGTCAGTTATAACATTTACCAGAATATATTATATGATGGTTTATATAATTTTGCTTAGCCGTCCGATTTTCATCGATAATGCTTAAATTCCATGTGTATAGATCAACTCACACAAGTGTTTATCGTATGGAGTATACACATATAGTTTTGCATTATCACGGGTTTCATGAGCGCCGAATACTTAGATTTGCAGACTTTAAATGGGCATAAGGAAAGGCGTTTAACGTGGAGAAAAGAGAATCCTGTAATTATACATGAATACGTTTTATCCCAATATCTCACCTCGCATATCAGAAACTGCATGGACTACTAGTATTCTGTAATAAACACTCAAAAATAATAAAGACTGTTATCTCTTCGATAAGATTTTTATGTCAGGCTCTAAAAACTGAAAATTTACTGTATTTATATCAATTTTTTAAGGTAAGTAAACTTTTGGGATTGTTAACTCCTAGAGACAGATTTTTTTATCCCACTCAAAACGTATTCCAAGCTTTCAAGTCGTGTTTGAGCTCACAAAGAATCAAAGCACGAAGTCAACAGAAGGTACATGTGTGACATCTGTGGGAAGAAGTACAAAAGGAAGGAAAATCTGAAAGACCACATTTTCATGGTACACAAGAGAGACCCTGCAAAGGACTTTGTATCTTGTCCAACCTGTGGGAAAGCTCTTGCCAATCAAAGATCTTTGAAGTTCCACTTACGATTTGCACATTCAGATGCCAAACCATGTGTCTGTGAAATTTGTGGATACAGTACTAAACAACTGGGGAATCTTGCTTTTCACATGAGAAACACGCACAGTGATGTCAGACCCTATGAATGCGAGTGGCCTGATTGTGGAAAGACATTTAAAGACCGGCAACTCTGGCAAAGACATTCACAAAGACACGAACTGAATGTGGGCAACCTGGAAAAAGCCAAAACATATGGACCTGTCTTTATGTGCAAGATCTGTCAGAAAGGATTCTGTGGCAAGTACAACCTGGAGAAACACATGCTGTGTCACACATCAGAATGTCCATTGTCTTGTCATTTATGTGGAAAAGGAGTAAAAAGGATGAGCAGTCTGCGTAGACACATGAGAAATGTCCACCATTTTGATCCCAAGACAAATACATCCATGGTCACAAAAACCGTTATCAGAAAGCCTAAAGCATTGATGAAGAAACAAAACGTGTCTCTGGATTTAGCATCAGCGACACTAGAAGAACAAGAATCCATAGAGGCAGACTTCAAAGATCTTACACAGATGGAGTACCAGTTTCACTCAGATGCTCAGCAGAAACTACATCAGATTCTGAACCCCATTGTAGATGTTCCCGTGACAACCATAGTGGCCGGGGAGTCCCCACAGAAAGCCAGGGATTACCTCTCCGAGGCTCAGAGTCAGGTCAGCCTTCTGGAATGTTCAGCCAACACAACAGAAAACGTGATAGAGGAAGCGGTGGATGAGTCCCAGATCATCATAGAGAACGCCGGGGAGCAGTACATCATCATGAACCCCGACGGAAACATCTCTAATCTGGAACAGCTGGGCAGGGATATCATACTGGCTGTCAAAAATGAGGATGGTTCTGTTTGTTTTCAAATGGTTGGAAAACAATGAAATGAGAGAACTTTTTTTCTTTTATGTTATAATTAATTTAGTTAAGTAAAAATTGAATTTTTTTCTAGGTACATGTATCATGTATAACTATTTCTGGTTAGCTTGCTGTGTAGCATTTTAGTATGATTTTCATGTTGATAATAAACTCTCTTTAATGTCATCATATTGATTTGATGTTTTCATCTCCATGAAATCCTTGTATCAAGCTCTTGCTCACAGGGGCCAGTAACATGCTTAATTTGAATATACGTAATTACTATGTAAAGTAAAATCAAATTTGGCATGTTACTGGCTCCTGTGCTATTGCTGTATCTAATAAAAATGAATTTTTTGTTTGAAGAAAAAAGTGACAAAGATTATTGATTTGAGATTTTATGTTCTTAATTCCCATTTTGTTTAATATACAGTGTATATGTATTATCAATAATGATTTTTTTCTCTCAAATCAGTTTCGTACAATCCATCACTATCATACATCATCAATTTTATGATATGACTCTTGTTTTCACCCATTTCAAAGTTACTAATTATTAAAATATATATTCATGAAAGTATTGTCATACTAGTGATACATAAAATCTCAAATCAGAATCTTTTTGCCTTTTTTGAAACATAAAAAAAGCATCCCGGTAATCAATTTGCTCCAACCATGACCCCAGGAGGTAGGATGGGGAACCTGAATTCCCTCCACCCAAGAATACTTTATGGCAAGTTTGATTAAATTTAGCCCAGTAGTTCTGGAGATGTTGAAAATATGAAAAGTTTACTTGGGTGTCCATCTGTGTGTCCGTCTGAAAACTTTGCACATTTTTTACCCCTTCTCAAGAACGACTTATCCTATTTCAACTAAACTTGCCATAAAGCATCCTTGGGTAAAAGGGATTCAAGTTTGTTCAAAATAGGAACCACATCCCTTTTCAAGGGGAGATAATTTAGAAATAGTGAAAATACAAATGTATAGCTCAAAATTTTACCCTAAATAATAAGAAATCTTCAAAAATCCTCAAGCCATGATAGTCATATTTATATGAAACCTTCCTTAGGTACATGTAGCATAGATTCAAATTTGTTCACATCATGACCTAGGAGTAGGGAGATTTAAGCCAGGAATATAAATAAACTTCTCAATACTGATCAGAGTTCTGTTTTACCAAATGCTCAGTTGTAACTTTTCAAGGTTACTGGTGTAAGTTAGTCATAATGATATTGAGGCATATATTTCAAGGAAGGGTTGATGTCATATGTCCCTTTTGAGAGCTAAGGTTGAAGCCACAATGTGGGGTGTAAGAATTGATTAAAGATGAATGTTCATAAAATCTAGATGAAGAACAGGAGTGTCAAGGGGTTTTGAGCATTGTCGAACATAAACTATTTACTTTTATTTCGAGGGGGATTTTGTGGATTTTGGTGAGTATATTATAGGACTATTTAATTTGAATTTCTTAGGAGGGTATAATATTTAAATTGAAGATGTTTAGAGTCAATTGTTTAATTTTTTCCTCTGAAAACAAGTTGACAAACCATTTTGAAAAAAAAAAATTTTTTTGAACTATCAGATTAAGAAAAACAATTAAAACAAACTGTCAGATATCCATAAACTCGATCTTTCCTTTTTGTGGGGGAGGATGTTAGTGCTACCTCCAGTCAAGGTAAGATGTATCAGATTATTTATTTTCTTCTCAGTTGAGGACATATATTATTTATTTCTGAAAAAAGTCACCCCCCCTTTTTCAGAATCAAATGAACGCCCTCACGATAGCAGAGACATACATTATAACCTTTAACAAAAAAATGGTCTAGAAATTTGCAATGAGCACAGCCGTAGCTAGTTTCAAATTTTAAAATTATTTCATGCTTCTCGTTTTATCAGACTAATCGGGAATTCTGGAGTTATAGTTTGGTTTTTATAGTTGCGTTGAACGTTTCCGGAATCTTTTGCAAGGCGGAAAACCCTTTCTTTATAACAAAAGTATCTGTCTCGTGTTTTGCACAACCCGTGGTGAGTTTTTATTTTATTCTGCTTAAAAATTTTAAAAACACCTTACTTAAAACTAGTGCTTATTTATTTGATGAAATAGACCATCTTCGGTTCGAGTTTACTCGGGCTTCCCTCCCTTTCCAAATGTGGTTGAAAATTGCAAATGGCGTCCCTATTTCATGGACATTGAATGGGAGGTATTGTGTCTCGATTTTTTAAATTGCATCTTTAAGTTCATTTGCAATGGTACCTAAATTTTACTCCTATTTACAACATTGAATTGAAACAGCTCGAGTTTACTCGGGCACCAGAGCACGTAAATGTATCCATCTTATCAAAATGGCGCTTGTCCAGGAAATATTTATACCAAATACAAAACAAGACCCAAAAAAAATCTTATCCTAAAAATCTTTAGTTTTTGTCAGTATTGTGAGTTACATGAACTTAATCCGAGATTCCTCTGTCTTTGTTGTCATGTTGATTGTGTTATTTAAATTGCATGCAATATACCTGACGTCACAATGCTTTTAGAACGTCGGAATACATGCACGAGGCTTTATTAGGGCAGTGGCCGAATAAAGCTTTGGTTTATTAGGTAACCTTTATTAGATCAATGCAAGGATAAAAAAATCCTGGTTTTGTTGTTGGTTATTTGTTCAGTTCTCTAACATAATAATGTCGCATGTTTATACGACTATGATCACTTCATTAATCTATTATTTTATGCAATTTGATATGATCTTTTTCCTCGAGCTAATTTTGTCATTTTTGTTGAAAGCATTAAAATTTTTAAGTAAGTCTTGGTGATTTATCATATACCGGGTCATATACACAATTGCACATTTTACAATTATGGTGCAAAATTGCATTTGAAACTCAATACATATAATCATGATAATATGTTCAACATTTATAAATTTCTTTCTCACATTTATTTTATTTCATTATGAAAATGTTGTACGTTTTTACATGTAAATTTACGATGGCAATAGGTTTAAAAAAGGAACCTCTTGAAAATAAGCTGCAGTGCATGAGAAACAAGATGTACATTTTTAAAAATTGACGTTTTTCAGGGACATTGAAAGTAGTGCAATGCAGATTAAAGTCAACCAGTTCCAAACCTGTCGAACATCATTTGTTCAACCTTAGCTTAACAGGTGAAATGAAGTTTGAAAAAAATAAACACGCCATAGCGGTCCACCATCATATAAATTAACCGTCCATTATCTCACAAGCATCGTTTTTCTTTTACATGTACACCTCAGCAAAAACACTGAAAATGTAAGAATTTTGAAATAAAGTTTAATAGAAAATTTTTAAGTGTTCAATAATTGTTATTTTTTTGTAAAACGCTTGATTGATGTACGGAATATACATATTGCAACTTTGATTAACAAAAACCTATATTCATTATACTTATTGTTTTGCCTTTAATTCTTTTTTCCTATGTATATATAGATAAGGTCTAACATGTCCAAGGTTTTACTGAGCGGTTATAAAAAAAAAACGATGTTTGAACGCAGAGATATTGAACCTGTTAAGGAGATACCCTGTGGGCGTGATCATTTAAAACTTATTTGCATTCTTTAGTGTTCGACAGCGACGGAAATGACCGAATTTAACGGTAGACCGCAGTGCAGATATCATACGTAGAAGCCAATACAAGATATATTTATGTTTAAAAAAAAAATAGATGATACCCCCGCCCCTCCCATATGGATATAATGGGTTATTTATAGTCGTCATACTTGGATATACTGGGTATAGTTATTTATAGTCGTCATACCTGGATATACTGGGTATAGTTATTTATGACCGTCATACCTGGATATAATTATTTATGACCGTCATACTTGGATATACTGGGTAGTTATTTATAGTCGTCATACCTGAATGTACTGGTTGTGGTTATTTATAGCCGCCGCCCAGCCCCCTATTTCCGTTATCCCGTTGATTATCTCCTCCTTGGTGTCCAGATATCCTCTCTCGGCCCCATACATGTGTTTGCTGTCCTTTTTCCCGTACTCACTTGAGGCAGTTAAGTTACTGTTTTTGGCAATGGGATTTTTACATAATTCTAGATAAAATAACTGTTATTAAATTCATTATTTGCGGACTGGATTAATTCTGTATCTCGAGGAGGGTGGTGTTAATTATTCTATATACCGGAATCGAAAAACTTAACTAAAAAAAGAAAAAAAAAACACTTCTAAAAATTTTTTTTAAATAATATCGGTTTTATTTGTCTCTTTTTGTTGTTAATTACGAAAATACAGTTTATTTTAAATTATTCTAACAAGTTTATTAACCACGGTAATTTTTTTTTTTATTGAGCGAGAGAGGGGGGATAAAGATGCTTTTTTATTATCACTTACCTGTGCTTTTTACTAATGTAACTGAAAAAGAAAAGAAAACCTCAAAGATTTACGCTATGATACTCTATTTAAAAAATATATACCCCAAATTTATAATTGTTTACCTATAAAATAAAAAAAGTGTAATAGATCATACCTCTAAACAAGCAAATTAAAAGAATTCGAAAACCAGTTCCGTAAAACTCGGTCATTTTAAAAGTATGGATTGTCACATAATCTTCCTCAGGACCGAAGTGTGTTTGCGTGAGGGGGGTAACTGATTCTTGTGTATCCGGGGGAGGAGGTCTCTTAATCACCTTGACAATAATGTCTGAATACACAATTATCTCGGACGTATGGAGGGGGTTGTTTGTTTAGCAACAGATAACCAGTTTCTTAGACTTTGAATAACTGTTAAACAATTACTGAGTATTTTCTTCTTCATTTGTATGTAGACACATTTCACCTTATTTCTTTTCGTTTTAAGGGATGCTATATTTAGTATACAGTCTGTTTATAAAGTGAATGGAAATTCAGTTAATTTTCTCCCATTATTAGAACAGAGTGGTGACCTAGATTGCTAGGAAAAGAGAAATAAGCCCAAGGCATGTTCAAGTTCAAGCTTTTTAAAAAAAATTCTTAAATACGAAATATCATGGTTCTGTATGTCCATTGTTACTGTTTAAATGAGACTCTCTATTTACCCATTGTTTCACTCATGTCGTGCTTTTCTTCTGTATCCTCATCAATTAGCTGTTTCTGTTCTTCAGCTTTCTTAGCAACTAAAAGGCAGTCAAGATACAATTTTAGTGCATATATTGTACTATTCAAAGTGACAGGTCATGGAATGTAAGAACTTATTTAAATTCTAAAGTTTTATCGTTTAAGAAATAAATTATTCAATATCTTGTAATGTGAATTGTGATTAAAGATAATTGTTTCATTTCTAGTGAAGGTATCGTTTTATTATGCAACTTGCAGAAATAGGAAAGCATTTGTTTACTGAAGATCACTAAATTTTCGCGACACCTTATTTTCACTAGATTGCCTTTGACTATTTGTTAGCGAGACATAATTTTCACGAATAGATGTTATTCCTCTATTTTTTCATAAGGAATACTTTAATACGCGAGAATTTAATTTTTTTTCGAACGCATTGTCTCGCGTAATTACGCGAAAATAAAGTTCTCGTGAATAAAAAGTGATTTACAGTATTTTGACGGAGGAAAGTAATTGCCTGTATGCCTTTGGGCAGAAAACAACAAGCAAGAGAATGTCATTTATAAGGTTAATGGAATCTAATAGTTATAATTGCACTAAGACCTTAAAATACAGTTTTTTCTCAAGATGCTAGGTACTGCATTTCATTGTAAATAAGCAAGTTTTTTTCAGAGAAGAGCTCTTTTTTTCAAAGATATAATGTTACAGCAAAAAAATAAAATGCAAATGGATATCAAAGGCAAGTTGGCTGTCTTAGTAGACACATACATTTTAACAAACACTGTGAAATCACTAATTTTCGTGGGGGTTTAATTTTTGTGGATTCCAAGGTATGAAGAGACCTACGAATTTATGTCCACCACGAAATGCAATTATTCAGATATATTACTACTGAATGATTCCTCAACCACGAGATCAAATCCCCGTGAACAAATATATTTTCCGCAAACCATGAAAATTTAGCTCCTGGAAAATATGTGATTTAACAGTACTGGCTTGTGGTAACACTTATTAGTCCCTCTTTCTTTAATCATGTATGAATCAATCTTTAAAGGCTGATTGAATCTACCAGTATTGTGATTGTTGCTGCTGTTGTTATTACCTTTGAGTGGCCGGCCTCTCTTTCTTTTGGGTTTAACCACACCGGGAGACTCGGGCACTGAGTCGTTGACATCTAACTGAGAAAGGCTTTCATCCGGATTTAAGCCGACAGGTTCAACTTCACTGTCCACTTTAGGTAATACTGAAGACACACTCTGCTCCACACTGTTTTCTGTTGAATCGTTTATTGTACAAAGAATGTATTACTAGAACCATTAAGTACTTTTAAGATAAATCATGACACAGACTGAAATCAACATAATCATCACTGTCTTCAAAATACCTTTTTAAACAGTTCTTTTCTGCTTTATGTATGTAACATAAGAGCTTTTTATTGGGAATTCTATTTTTTAAATGATTTTTTTTATTACTATGTCTAATACCAGCTAAAACCAGCATTGGCTAGTTGAAAAATCGGATACAGATAAAGTACACTGTAATTACCAAAACAGAACTTGTGAAACCGCATTGCTAAGTCCTGGTCATGGGACAGAAAGTTCTTTCCCTTGTTTGATCCTATCACATGGATTGTAGTCCTGTTTGCGGTAATCAGCATACTTTCCTCTCCATATTCAAGTAGTTTTACCAGCTAAAAAAAGAGCAAACTCTTGATTTAAAAATTTACAGAAACTACTTTCAATCTAATTTGGTCTTTAAAAAATGTCTGTTTGCAGAACTAGACTCAAACATTGGTCATAAAAAGGTCAAATTTTGCACTGGTTTTCAAACAAATGAAATGGTGGGATCAGCAAATTTTCAACTTTGTTTTATAACCACAGTCATAGAATGTCTACATGTTCTAAATTAGACCTTCTATAAGGAAAAAAATAAAATGATATAGAGACAGATAACTGTAGAACTGTAGCTCTCCGTAAAATATATTGATAGACAGCAGAGCTACAGTAACACCAATTGAAAAAACTGTATATTTATTGCACACAAAAAGTTGCTCTTGTGTATAGATTAATTCTTTCAAATTCTTAATTGCAAAAAATTAAGATTTCAAAAAATTCTGTACTCTTCTATCAAGTTCTTTCGTAGTTGACATCTACATGAAGGGCGTTGGGACGAATTATCTTACAAACCAAAATGACAGTGTAAACAGACGAAATTTTCGATGATCTAGATTTCAGGACCAGGAGGGCTATAAACAACGATAAGGTATTTTTTTATTGTGGAAACAGTGAAAGATTATCATGATTATGTTAGGTATACACGGCTAGTAATATATTTTGAGATTATAGTTGATTAAGAAGAGGAAAAAATATCATTGTCATTTAACCTGTGGAAACTTCAGAGCTGGTGGGCTCATTTGCCTTAGTCCGAAATCACCGATGTTTTCCTGGCTTTTTGACGATTTTGATATTTTACGTGCCAGGAGTTTCAAAATTGAAAAAAAGCCAGGAAAGCTTCAGAAATTTCGGACTCATATGCCTTAGCAGAGTATGCATCCCCAGGTGACTTGGTCACACTCACTAATGAGCCCTCCATCTCTTATTGATCAAAGTCAAATTAGCTTAACAAGGGTGTATTTAACATGAAATAGTCTATCTAAAGTATAGTTTGTAAAATATATAATTATATTGTAGTTTTAGTGACAGTATAATAGACTGGTATGTCTATGTTACGTTTTAGCTTTTGGAATTTCTATGATCTAGTTTTACCATGTACAATTTTACCCTATCCTCCTAATTTTATACCACCCTTCCGAGTCACACGGTGGATAAAATTGGTTCCCGACATTACTACTGTTGATGTTGAGCATACAGTGGTGAATACCACGCTATACATGATATCCTGGATTCATAAAGGAAACATTCAAAGAAGAAATATATTTGCAACAGAAATATTATAAGGTTCTGATTTCCTTTCATGGAAAAATACTCGTTAGTCAGTGGATATTTTGTCCGCCATGACGCCAACGTATGACGCGACTTTGGAAAACAAGAATATATGTAGTTATGTTTACTTAAATAAAAATATTGGAAAATATCATAACCAGTAAGGTTTCTAATCTTAGATATATTGATTTTTTTGGTTTAAACTCAAAGAAATGCTGACCTTCCTTCTCTATCTTCTGCAGAAAAGCCCCCTATTTTTACCTATACCGGAAGTGACTTCATCGTTGTTAAGTTGTACGTGAAATGGATACCCCCCTTTTTCGCCTTTATCTCAGTGTAATGGGAATAGCTTATTTACTGTAAGGCATCACTGAACGCATTATTATTACCACTCTCCTGTGATGTCATAGGCTTTTGAAAATGCCGTTTTTAATTTGATTTCTCATCCAGTAGAACTGTTTAGTAAATTATTCTAAAAATCGAATGTTTCCTTTAATCAATTATTCAATCTTTAAAAATGTTTCTTTCAGGTTTTTTCTTTATTGTACTCCTAAGCCCCAGTCCCACACCCACCTCCTCGAAAAAATATAAAAATACTAGTAATTGAACTTTATAATATTACGTGAAACACCGTTTCGGAAATAATTAAAGGACATAGGTTGTAAAGTTTGAATCTATACGACAGGGGGGTTTCACAGTGGTCTCACCTTATCTGGTCAAATGGTTTTAGTTCACCTGAGTAGAGTGATTGATTGTTGTTAAACGCCCCTCTCGAGAATTTTTTACTCATATGGAGACGTCCCCATGCACTTGCCGGTGGAGAGCTACAAATTTTGTCCCTATATACTCGGCAATCATGGCCATTGAGCAGTGTGGGATCTTTTTCGTGCCAGCACCACAAGATCTCGGTTTACATGGTCTCATCCCACAGGAGTCGACAGTTTCATCAATAAACTAGAAATAAAGTCAAAATCAGTGAAAACCTAGCCATGAGCTTCGCTTCGTGAGCAAAGCTCATGGCTAGGGTTTTAATTACTGATTTTGACTTAAATTCTAGTTTATTGATGAAATTGACGTCTCCTGTGCTCATCCGAAGGTACCGGTCTCAACGGCTAACATTGGGATTTGAACCCGCGCGACGTAAGGATTGACTCCTCAGTGATGTAGCATCGTTTTTTGAAAGTGGGGTAGGGAGTGGGTGGGTGCGCATCCAGGGAACTTTTTTACTTACTAGAAAAAGTTGAGAAGAAAAAAAAGAGCTAATTTCCCAAACTCAAAAATCCTGTTGCTCAATATATTAAAATAACCCTATTTCAGAATATAGTAGCAAAGAGTTGAGCAGCCAGGGCCCACTCTGTTGCTACGTGCCGCTCCTTTCTTCGCGACTCTACTAGAGCAGCCGCTCTAATCCCTGGCAATTCAAATTAATAGATTTTTTTCTGAATTCCATGCATGCTCCTATCAAAAAGCAAAAGTAAAAACTGATACATTGATCAAATTAACGAAATCGAAAATAACACCCCCCCCCCCCAAAAAAAAAACCCCACACGTTTCTACTTTGCAACACCTATACTATGATTCGAATATCAACCGATTAAATCAATTATACAATTATCCTCGTATATGACAAAATCAGATCTCATGTAAGGATTAGCATGTTTATTTCTCCTTTTGTTTAATTTTCTTTTTTGTTTCTTTCTTTATCCAAACTCATTTGAAAATAACTCTCAACTAACTTGACTGAGCCACTTTTTTTGGCAAAAATAGACATTATTTAGTATAGACATTGAAAATTGGGATTTAAATACCTTTTTTTGTTTGTTAGCCCCTCCCCCTTTCGATTAGCCCCCCCATCCACTTCCAGTTTGCTTCCGACGCCCATGTCAGTTTTGTGCTAGGGGTTTCCTTTTTAACAAGTGTATATGTATGCCTTTGACAAGAATTTTCCTTTGGCATCAACATTTCTGATATTGTGACTTTGATCTATGAATTTAGTATTTTTCTTTTCACTTTACTACCTTTTACCTTGATCACATCTTGTTCTATTTTAAAAAGGGGGTGGTGCTATGGCATCCAGTGCGACTATTTTCAGTCAACTAAGTCGCAGATGACAGAGCTCTTCTCATAAAAAAGAAATAGGGGCGTGCCAATGACATTTTACCCTTTTATATATACAAATGCGTTTTGAAAGCGTTATTTGAGCGACTAGTACCCAAAACCTGTCCTAGCTGTCATCATGAAACGATGCGTTTTTGTTAACTCTTCTAAATAATGTTTTAATTTCTGATTTTTACCTTGCACTGGAAAATCCCTTTATGTCTCGACGCAAAAGTGCAAACAAATTCATTTTCGAATTTTTCACCTTAAATTTCCACACATTTCTGCATTTCTACGCATTAACTCTGCCTAAACTAGGTGTTGGTGTACAAATTGACTGTTGTTTGATCAAGTTATTGCACTGGGGGATTATTTGTGATTACATACAGTGACTGACTGATGAATGTTTGAAAGATCTTATTTGCCTTGTCGTTTGTGACGAAATTAGGAAAGAAGCAGTGATAAAGATGTCCTTAAAAAATCCCATCAATGTTTGCTATACTTAGCTAATGGAGTTTTTCCGGATTTTTATAGAGACATTAAAATTCTTGTCACTTTTGCTTTACTCTTTGATTTTGTAAATTCAATATCGTACAGAATTATTTTTGTAAAACTTTCTTTCGAGCAGGAATATTCTCAAGTCAATATTTAATTTACTATGAATTCTACTCAGTCTAGACGAGAATATATTTTCAAGTACGAAGTATATGATAGAAATGACAATAAAAGTACCATGTCTTGCATGTAAAACGTTCTTTGATTGAAAAGGATCGATATTAAGTCAAAGGAGACCCCATCCCTCCTATCCTATGTTCTTTATATCGTGTTAATAATTCAAAGAGGCAAAATGAACACCCGCTTAAAATTCCCGCAATATGATGAAAAAAATAATTTATTCTTTTACATCAAAGAACTGTCGGAATAATTTTATTTGAAGCTATACCCAGTATATCAAGTACGAGAAATTATAAGCAATTTTCCATGCCACCGATGCTAAGAAAATATTTATTATTATTATTATTATTTTATATGTATTTATTATTTTTGTAAGGTGGGGGGATAACACAGACTAGCAATCTAGGTCACCACTCTGTTCTAATAATGGGAGAAAATTAACTGAATTTCCATTCACTTTATAAACAGACTGTATACTAAATATAGCATCCGACAACCGTTAGATATAGTTTTACAGATGGAAACTATAGTTAACGAATTATTAACTAGTTTACGGTTTGTAAACACTAGCAGAGCACTAGCTTGAAATGAATCAATACCTTACCGAATACCGCCTTCTCATTGGCTTTCCTTTGGTCACGCGCCTACCATAAACGGCATTTCCAATAAAAGACGTTCATATCATACAATGTTTGCCTGCTATTCTACACAACGCGGTGAAACACTTTTACATGTATGAGCTTTTAAAAGAAGTTTTTGGCTGAATGTATGCAGAAGTATCTATGGCAAAATTACTAAGGAGATTCTGATGATTTTGGCCAAAACACAAGTTTATGTCACAAATATAACATCATTGTACCAAGCTTATCTATTTATGTAATACAATAATTGTAAGCATGAAAAATAATTGAGACAATTTCTTGGACTATCCCTAAAATTGCATATTTTGTGGTTCGATTTGGTCCTTGAGGGTTTTACAAAAATCCCAATAGAATTCGGCATAAAAATATCTAATTTTGAAAGATTACTGTAAAAGTAATGCATGCAATCCATAATTTTGTTTTATAGCACACATGTATATGATAAAGAATTCACTTCATCAAAACACCTACTGCAACCTTTCAGGTCACCTTGTGACCCACGTTTTTGTCTGTCATACTCTAAATATTTTTCACATTATAAACTGCCGAACCAATTCAAACTGATTTTGGCTTTATTTCAAATGGATCTTTGACAATGTAGCATAAAACTCAGGTAACTGGTAAGGCCACTGTGCCTTTTGAAGTTCACATATATGTTATTGAAAAAACTCAACACTAGTTACTTTATAAGTATATTAAAACAAAAGTACAAAAGGCTTTCTGTATAATTATCCATTTGGCTTCTTTTGTGATGCTGAAACAAAGAAGATAAAACCATTTTATTTAAGCATTACTGCACATCATATCACTCAATGTATCAATAATTGACAAAATCATGATACGTACTACAGGAATATTTGCAGTGCATTTGCAATAATGGAATGCTGCATGAATAAGTGAGAAGTGTTCGCTTGCAGTCAACAGGGTCCCTTGGATCATAATAAGAAACAGCTCCTGTTGGAAGAACATGTTGGGTTGTCTTTGTAACTGTGGGTGTTGATATGTTGTTGACGGTTGTTGGGCCTGCTGTTGATTTGCTATTAACCTTTGGTTTTAATGTTGAAGTGGTTGTTGATAGTATAACAACAGGACTAGATGAGCTGGATAATCCTATAACAATTAGCAGGAAAATTGTTAAAAGACATACGCAAGGGGGATTCAGTTTCCATATTAATTTCATATCCCCTTGATTAGTGGTTGTTGAGTTAAATGAAGGCTCTTTTGAGCTTTTGAAAATCTCCTTTGGGTTTGGTAACTTTGATCAGATGCCAACCTGTATTTACAGAGATAAGCCAGGTAAAGTTAGGCTTGGGACTTTGAATATACTTCGACATAAGCGGGGTATTCGAGATTACCGTGTTCGAGATATCAGGTGTTTTTTAAAACATATATATAGAGAATACGGCCGGGACCAGCGATCGACTTCGACATAAGAGGGGTATTCGAGATATCCCATGTTTGAGATACTGATATTTACCTGTACCTAAATTGTAATCATATGAAGCAGAATGTATTCTAAAACTTTCTACATGAAAAGAAGTTTCTTGCTGTGTCCTTAGAATTGATATATCTTTTTTCATATTTGGATGATTTATTAGGGAAAGCAATTGATGGCAAACAAAAAACAAATCTTAACGAGACCGAGTCTAATTATTTCTGCCCTAGGCATAAGTGTTTCACAAACATCTCTTTTAAGTGCATTGTTTGATATCTTAATTAATTTTTCTAAAATATATTTCTTTATTTTAAGGGAGAAGAATCAAAAAGAAGGCATTTGAGTCTCTTGGATATGTGCCATTGGGAAAGAAGAGGCGAAAGGTTAATGTCAGTACAGATATAAGCTCAAGTGATTCCTTCAAGTCCCTCGTCAAACAATTTCCCCATAGATCTCTAAGTCCGAAGGAAGAAAACCCAGAAATGGCAGTACCTGATACTACAGAGAGAGAGGATGAAATGGTGGCAGATACTGAAGAGAGCACTGATCTGGAACAATCTGGAGTAGTGGAGGAAACACCCAATAAGAAGAAAAAGGGTCAGCATGTCTGCCAGACGTGTGGTGAAAAATTCAGCGCACAGAATCTGATAGAGAATCATCTGCGATTAATGCACAAAGATGTATGGGCAAAAATTCTGGAGGAGGAAACCGATATCCTGGTATCTCTGGGTATAGAACAACCTGTACTTGCTGGAAATCTGGGTGCAAGTAAATCCAAACGAGGAAGAAAGAAAAGGGGAGTGTCTAATGCAGTGGAATCAGGGGAGGAGAATACTTTGTTTGACTGCCAGAAATGTGAAGCAAAGTTTACTAACACAAGGAATTTAGAAAAGCATGTGTTGACGATGCATGGGGATGAAACTGCAACTTCAGCCCAGATGGATGAGGAAGAACACAGCCTGAGTGACAAGGAGGTGCAAAGTGCTGGAATAGATGTCCTGAGAAAAAAAGTCATAAGGCATAAGAAAAAAATAGATTTCAATTTGTTGGCAGTGACAATGAAAGTCGATGAAAAAACATACAGGAAGCATGAAAACTTTGTTACAGGCTCTGAATTTAAGTGTTATACTTGTCAAGAGGAATTTGAGAGCATTGCTTCATTGATTAAGCACATGAAACAAACAAGACATGATGGTTTGGAGGAAAATGCAAGAGATGGAAAAAGAGAGCTTGTGACAGTTAAAAAGAAAAAGAGCCCAACTATCTACAAGTGCAGCAATTGTAGGGTACAATACTTCATAAAGGAAAACTGTGTACAGCATATTGAGGAAAAAAGATGCAAGCCAATGTGGAGGAAAGTTTGTCCCATGAAAGACTGCGATCTAAGTTTTGATAACAACAACTTCTTCATGAATCATATGAAGACCATTCATGATTCTGATTATCCCTTCTTCTGCTCAAGCTGCAACAAAAGTTTTCTAAGGATAAGAGAGTATGAGAGCCATTGTAGTTACCATAGGCGCATAAACAACAGCCTGATGAATCCGAGCCTGCCAGTGATGTGCAATGAGTGCGGCTTACGCTTTCCCACCAACTTTGATGTGAACAAGCACAAGCTAGAGGTTCATGAAGCCAGCAAGAAATTCATTTGTGATGTTTGTGGCAGGAAGTTTAGAAGGGAAGACAACATGAGGCTCCATCTCAAAACACACCAGAAAAAAGAGAATGATCCAGAATTGCAATGTAAAATATGTGAGAAGTTTTTGTCTTCCAAGGATAGCTTGAAATTGCATCAGAAGTTTATGCACTCAGAAGAAAAACCATGTGTCTGTGAAATTTGTGGGCATCGAACAAGGCAGATGGGCAGCTTACGACACCACATGAAGGTGAGGCACTCCGATGATCGCCCCTATGAGTGTGAGTGGGAGGGATGTGGCAAGACATTTAAAATCTATCAAGTCTGGCAGTCCCACTCACAATCCCATGCCCTGGCAGCAAGTGATGTTGACAAGGCCAAAACATATGGAAGGCTCCAGTATTGTGAAATTTGCCAGCGTTACTTCCCTTGCAGGACTGACATGAACAACCACATGCTGATCCACTCCAATGAAAAAGCTATCCAATGTGACATTTGTCAAGCCACTTTCAAAAGGTATGGAAGTCTGAAAAGACATATGATGAATGTTCACAACAAGCTGATAACTGGAGGGCTCTCGGCAATGAAGATGCAAGACGGATATTTTCCTCGTGCAAAACCCAGGAAAAGAGTCTTAGCTATTCGAAAACCTAAACCCTATCAGAATGTGCAGGTGCAAGCTAAGGACTCTATACCAGACTTGCCAAAGGTAACAGTCTTGAAACACGAAGAACTTGAAGAACATGTAGAACAAGTTGAGGAGTACGAAACAGAAGGTACTTATGAATTACAACATTCTGAAGCACAGGAAAAATTACTGCAGCTTCTGGCAGATGCTAGCTCAGATGTCACAAAAGTGGAGGAGCCAGGCTCTTCAACAACCCCAGCAGTGAGGGACTTCACAACAGAGGCGGAGTCCCAGGCTGAAATTCTGGAGGCTGTCAAGGAGTTTGAGGTAGAGGAGACAACAGATGAGGTGTGTTTGGACAGTGCCGGGGAACAGGTGATTTACCTGAACTCTTTACCTAACGAACTTATCTCAGGCATAAATGAGAATGAAAGAGAGGAAAAGTTGGTGAGGGAATTCAACCATGAAGATGTTGTGACAGCTAATTTAAAAGAATCAAATGACATTAAACATCTTTTTAAAACTCCAAGAGGAGTCCATAAAGATGACAAGCATTTATATACAGTAGTTCTAAAGGATGACAATGAGATGTTCAAGTGTGTCAAGTCAGGAAGACTGATTCCTTATTCTTGGATAAATGATGATTATTGTGACTGTGAGGATTCCAGTGACGAGCCTGGAACATCAGCCTGTCCTAACGGTAGATTCTACTGCACACTTCAGCTGCCAGACCAGAAGGCGGTCAGTCTACCGTCCAGTGGTGTGAATGACGGAATATGCGATTGCTGCGACGGTAGCGACGAATGGGCAGGAAGGGCACCACCAAAGTCAATGAGGCATCAGGGTAAAAACATAGTCCTACAAGCTCCTTGCCAAAACCATTGTGATACCATTGCAAAAATCAGCAAAGAAAATGAACAAATCAGAAAAATGGGACAGAGATTAAAAAGAAGCTATCTTTTAGCTGCTCAATCACTGAGGGATAGAGAAGTGTACGGACCAGAGGGGGTGTTTTACAAATTGAGTCTGAACTGTTTTTCACATCAAGTTCATCCATACGAATACAAAGTTTGTCCATTCCAAAAAGTTACTCAGGAACAGTTTCCGTCAGAGCGGTGGTCCCTGGGCAGGAAAGCTGCCTGGAAACAGAAGTCACATGGCCAGTTCCTGCTAGAGATGTCAGGAGGGGATGCTGTTAATTGTCCTGGGAGAGGCAGGCAGTCACTGATTCTATTTCTCTGTGGCATCACTGACCGTGTTGTGGAATTAAGAGAAGACCAGCGTTGTGAATATTTTATTAAATTTGCCACCCCAGCAGCATGTTAATCATGTTAACTAAGGTTTATCAGACAATTAGATATTATTAATAATTATAGTTTGTATTCACGGGGGGCGGTATAAAACATACTATTTTTGCTTTTATGTAATCACTATATCACAATATTCCTTTATATATATACATGTATATATATAAATTTAAAGTGATTATGTAAAATCAAATATAGTATGTTACTGGCCCATGTGTATGTATAATATATTTTTTAAGAGTACATTTAATATATATACATAATGTATACATGTACCTGGTACTCCATATTCAAAGGTTGCACAGTTACTTAGTACTTGTAAAACTTAGAAACAATTATACCAGAACTGCTGAATGTAATTTAATTGATAATATATTATTATGTATAATATTAAGGACATAATGCAGAAGTTATATATAAATAGGACATTTAATATACAGTTGAACTTTGTTATTTCAAACAATGATAACACTCAGTACATTTCGGCTGATTTGTACCTCATGTTTCATGAAGGTGACAAAATCGGCAAACGTTTTCGGAATGTGTCATATCAAATTCCATGAATACGTTGATGTTCCAAGTAACCTTTTCTTTAGGCCATTCCAAGTTTTTTCTAAGTTAAGCCTCCTCTTGCACCTCGGTTTTTTATACCTAGCATCAGAAAAAACAAACAAAATAAATTCAATGGAGTCCTGAAATTGATTAACTTTGATTTAATTATCTTTTTCTGTAATGATCTGGCTACACTTTGTCCTATTGAATAGGTATATTCTAAGTATTTAATAGTACCTTATTACTTATATTTACATTTGAGACTGACTTCCAATATATAGTACTAGTACATGAATGTTAAAAAAGTAAAAAAAAAATAAAATGACTTTTTTCTATACTTCAATGGCGTAAATTGAATGTGTTGAAACCTTCTACCATCTATGATATCACTGCGAAATTACGTCAACCAAGATGATTTCAGGATATGCAATGATCCTATTTTTGCACAGAACTAAAGGTTATATACACCTTATTGTAGATATTACTGTATAATAGAAACATTTGCAAATGTAAATGTTTGAAATATTACAATATTGGTACCTGTTGATTGGGTAGAACTACTGATAGTTGTGAGAGCTGCCATTGTTGCTGACATAGTTGTTGGTGTGGAAGGTGGCGTACCACTGGCTGACCCTGTGTTAAATTTTGATATGTAAAACATTTGTGTTTTCTTAAAATTGGTTGTGCCAATTGAAAAGGTGAATGAAGTTTAAATAATATGATCAATTATAAAAGAATTTTAACCCCCTCCCCCCCTAACAAAAAAAAACTGTGTACAAATTTCAGGAAGTATGAAGCATTTTTCAAAAATTTTCAAGGTTGACCTTGTTCTTACCACAGGAATGGGGACAGTGCATAAGAATGCTTGGTTGAGAACAACCTGAGGAAACAAGTTGCTTGCAATCAGGAGGATCCAGTGGATTATAAAGGGATATAGATGTTGGCTGACTGTTGGCTGATACTGTGGTTCGATTTGAGATCCCACTTGTTGAAGTGGAAACATTTGTCTGACTACTGTTGGTTCCAGTTGTACCTAAAGATAACCCTGTTTGACCAGTATTAGTTGAAGTAGTAAGCTGAGAAGATGTAGTTGATCTTGTTGTTTGAACTGATGTGCCTGAAGTTAAAGCAGTTTTTGTTACTGAAGCACGTGTTGTTTGTCCTTTTGTTAGGATTGTTGTTTTTTGTCCCATGGTTTGTGCTGATGCTAGAGAAGGGGTTGTTTGTGTTGGGAGTAAAGAAGTAGTAGCTTGACCTATTGTGGCTAAAGGAGTTGTTGACTGAACTGTTGTGAGAGATGGTGTAGTTTTCTGTGCACTTGTTGATATATTGCTTGATAGATTTGTTGCGGTAACCGAAGATACTGTTATTTGTTGTGCTGTTGTGGATGAGGCACCTGTAGGTTTTGATGTAACTGAAGATCCTGTTAATTGTGTTGTTGTGATTAAAGAACCTGTGGTTTGTCCTGTTCTATTAGAAGATCCTGTTGTTTGGATTGATGATCCTATAGCTTGTCCTGTTGTGAGAGATGATGTAGATGTCTGTGTTGTGGCTGATGAGCTCGAGAGGTGTCCTTTTGTGATTGAAGATACTGTTGTTGGTACTGTTATGACTGAAGATCCTGTACTTTTTCCTGATGTGAGAGAGTTTGCAGTTGTCTGTGCTGCTGAAGTGCTTGTGGTCTGTGGTGTTGTGACAGAAGATCCTGTTGTTATTGCAGAAGCCTGTCCCATTGGGACAGAGGTGGTAGTAGTCTGTGCTGTTGTAGATAAAGACCCTGTTGATTTTGATATAACTGAAGATCCTGTTGTTTGTCTAAATGTGATTATAGACCCCGAGGCTTGTCCTGTTGTGATTGAAGATCCTTTATTTTGTCCTGTTGTAACAGAAGGCAAAGTTGTTCTAGATGTTTTGGTTGAAGAAACTGTCAAATTTCCTGTTGCGCTAAAAGATCCTGTTATTGGTGTTGATTGGATTGATGAACCTTGTGATTTTCCTATTGTGATGGAGGATGTAGCTGTCTGTGTTTTGCTTGAGGAATTTGATATTTGTCCTAATGTTGAAGATACTGAGATTTGTGATATTGTGACTGAAGATCCTATTGTTTGTCCAGTTGTTGTAGAAATTCTTGTTGTACCTGAGGACCCTGTGGTTTGTCCTGCTGTAATGGAAGGTTTAGTCATCTGTGATGGTGAGGATGAGGTGCCAGTAGAATTTACTGTTATAGAAGGTCCTATTGTATGTGCTGTTGTGATTGAAGATATAGTATTCTGTCCTGTTGTGACAGTCACAGATGAATTAGTAATTGTCTGTTGTGTTGCTGATAAGCTTGAACTTTGTCCTGTTGTTACTGAAGATGCTGCTGATGTTGCTACTGTGACTGAAGGCCCTTTGGAATGTGTTATTATGCTAGGTGAGGTTGTGATTGTAGTCTGTGACATCGTGGCTGAAGAGCCTGTAGATTTCAATGTTGTGGCTGAAGATCCTGCTGTTTGTCCTGTTGTCACTGGGTATGAAGATGTCTGCAATGTTTTGGCTGAGGAGCCTGAGTTTTTTACTGTTGTTACAGAGAGTGCATTTGTCGGTGCAATTGTAGATAATGTTCCTGTAGATTTTGACAGAGCTGAAGATCCTGTTGTTTGTCCTGTTGTGATTGAAGATCCTGCTGAACTTGAGGACCCTGTGGATTGTACTGTTTTTACAGATGGTGTAGTTATTTGTGATGATGAGGATGAGATGCCAGTTGAATTTACTGTTGTTATAGAAGCTCCTATGGTATGTGCTGTTGTGATTGAGTTACCAGTATTTTGACCTGTTGTGATAGTGGCAGATGAAGAAGAAGGTGTCTGTTTTGTGATTGATAAGCTTGAACTTTGTCCTATTGATACTGAGGATGCTGATGATGATGTGACTGAAGGCCCTTTGGAATTCAATGATGTGGCAGATATAGTTGTCTGTGATATTGTGGATGAACTACCTGTAGATTTCGATGTTGTGATTGAATTCCCTGATGTTTGTGCTGATGGGATGGGGGATCCTGTGGTTTGCACAGTTACAATAAGGTTTGCAGATGTTTGTGCTGCATTTGGCAACATGGTTGCAGTTTGTGCCATTGTGGCTGAAGAGCCTGATGTCTGACCACTTGTTATAGTGGCTGCAGATGTTTGTGCTGCTGTGGATGAAGTGCCTGTACTTTTTGCTGTTGTGACTGAGGATCCTGTGGTTTGTGCTGTTGTGACAAGTGGTGTAGATGTGCTTGTAGTTTGTGACATTGTGGCTGAAGAGCCTGGTGTTTGACCAGTTGTTGTTGAGGCTGTAGATGTCTGTGCTGCTGTGGATGAAGTGCCTGTATTTTTTGCTGTTGTGACTGAGGATCCTGTTGTTTGTCCTGTAACTGAGGATGTAGATGCCTGTATTGTTTTGGCTGAAGAGCCTAAGTATTTCCCTGTTGTGGCGGAAACTGTAGTTGTCTGTGCTGTTGTTGTAGAGATTATTCCTGTAGGGTTTGATGAGACTGAAGATACTGTTGTTCCAGCAGTTGTGACTGAAGATGCTGGGGTTTGTCCAGTTGTGATAGAAGACCCTGCTGAACTTGAGGACCGTGTTGTTTGCACTGTTGTTACAGAAGGTGTAGTTATTGGTGATGGTGAGGATGGGGTACCAGTAGAATTTACTGTTGTTTTAGAAGATCCTATGGTATGTGCTGTTGTGATTATTGAACCAGTATTTTGACCTGTTGTGAGAGTCACAGATGAAGAATTATGTGTCGGTTTTGTGATTGATAAGCTTGAACTTTGTCCTGTTGTTACTGAGGATGCTGGTGCTGTTGTGACTGAAGGCCCTTTCGAATGAGTTGTTATTATAGGTGTAGTTGTCTGTGATTTTGTGGATGAACTTCCTGTAGATTGAGATGTTGTTACTGAATTTCCTGATGTCTGAACTGTTTGAAAGGAAGATCCTGTAGTTTGTGCTGTTGTGACAAGGGGTGTAGATGTGGTTGATCTTTGTGCCATTGTAGCTGAAGAACCTGATGTATGACCTGTTGTTGTAGAGGCTGTTGTTGACTGTGCTGCTGTGGATGAAGTGCCTGTAGGTTTCAGTGTTGTGACTGAAGATCCTGCTGTGTGTCCTGTTGTCACTGAGGATGTAGATGTCTGTAATGTTTTGGCTGAGGAGCCTGAGTTTTTTACTGTTGTTACAGAGAGAGCATTTGTCTGTGCTTTTGTAGATAATGTACCTGTAGATTTTGACAGAGCTGAAGATCCTGTTGTTTGTCTTGTAGTAATTGAAACTCCTATTGTACTTGAGGACCCTGTGGATTGTATTGTTGTTACAGAAGGTGTTGTAATCTGTGATGGTGTGAATGGGGTACCAGTTGAATTTACTGTTGTTTTAGAAGGTCCTACAAGGTGAACTGTTGTGATTGAGGAACCAGTATTTTGACCTGTTGAAACAGTGGCAGATGAAGAAGTAGGTGTCTGTTTCGTGATTGATAAGCTTGAACTTTGTCCTGTTGTAACTGAGGATGCTGTTGCTGTTGTGACCGAAGGCCCTTTGGAATTTAATGATGTGGAGGGTGTAGTTGTCTGTGATGTTATGGATGAACCTCCTGTAGATTTAGATGTTGTGATTGAATTCCCTGATGTTTGTGCTGTAAGAATAGTAGATCCCGTGTAAGTACCTGTATTTATTGCTGTTGTGACTGAGGATCCTTTTGTTTTCCCTGTTGTAACTGAGGATGTAGATGTAGCTGGAGAGCCTGAGTATTTCCCTGTTGTGACGGAAAATGCAGTTGTCTGTGCTGATGTTGTAGATATAATTCCTGTAGGGTTAGATGAGACTGAAGATCCTTTTGTACCAGCAGTTGTGACTGAAGATGCTGGGGTTTGTCCAGTTGTGATAGAAGACCCTGCTGAACTTGAGGACCCTGTTGTTTGTACTGTTGTTACAGACGGTGTAGTTATTGGTGATAATGAGGATGAGGTACCAGTAGAATTAATTGTTGTTTTAGAAGATCCTATGGTATGTGCTGTTGTGATTGAAGAACTGGTTTTTTGACCTGTTGTGAGAGTCACAGATGAAGAATTATGTGTCGTTTTTGCGGTTGATAAGCTTGTACTTTGTCCCATTGTTACTGAAGATGCTGATGCTGTTGTGACTGAAGGCCCTTTTGAATGTGTTATTGTGGCAGGTGTAGTTGTCTGTGATGTTATGGATGAACCTCCTGTAAATTTAGATGTTGTGATTGAATTCCCCGAAGTTTGTGCTGTTTTGATGGAAGATCCTGAGGTTTGTGATGGTGTCACAGAGGTTGCAGTTGTCTGTGCTATTGTGGATAAAGTTGTTGTAGTTTGGCCTGTTGTACCTGAAGAGCCTGATGCTTGTGCTGTTTGGTTAGCTGATGATTTTGTGGTTTGTCCTGGTCTTGTAACAGAGAATGTAGATGATTGAGATATTGGAGTTGATGAACTTGAGCTTTTTCCTGGTGTGACTGATGATTGGGATATTTGTGCTGTTGTGACTGAGGATCCTGTAGTTTGTCCGGTGACAGAAGCTATAGTTGTATGAGATGTTTTGGATGAAGTGGCTGAAGGTTTAACTGTAGTGATGGAAGGTCCATGGGATGGAGATGTCTGTATGATTGGGGCTGATGAGCTTTGTCCTGTTGTCGATGAAAATACTGATGTTTGTGCTGTTGTGGCTGAAGAGCCTGAGGTTTGTCCTGTTATAATAGCTGGTGAAGTTGTCTGTGCTGTTGTGGATAAAATGGAAGATCCTGTGGATTGCCCTGATGTGATAAGAGGCGCAGTTGTCTGTGCTCCAGAGGAACCAACAATTGTTGAAGATCCAGTGGTTGTACTTGAAGACACAGAGGTAAGTCCAGTGGTATTGGAGGATGTAGCTGTTACAACTGTGGATGCTGTTGACTGTGGAGTTGATGACTGGTAGGTTGTGTTTCCTGAGGAGGAGCTTGTGGTCAATGTTGTTGATTGTGTAGAAAGAGGCAAGGATATTGTTGTTTGTTGTGTACTTGCACAGCCAATCAAGTCAAACCGCATTGCTATATGATGACTCCATTCCAAAGGATGTAGTTTTATATATTTGGCCTGTATTGGAGTTTGCAAGGTGTTGATCTCAGGTGTATTTTCGTCAGAATTACCCTTGAAAACCTGAAATTTTAGTCATTTCTTTCAAGTTTTCAAACAATTTTTAAGCATTTACACATTTTATTCTGCATCAAATATTTAGTGCTTACATGCGCTGTCTGTGAACCATATTTGCTCCAATGTTTTCCATCTATACTGTACATTACAGAGTACTTTGTTACCCACTGTTTGCAGCAACCGTCTCTTCCTTTCGTCACAATGGCCTTGATTGTGCTTATATTATTCAACTCGACCTAGAATACAATTTCTGTTTGTGTTTCTGAACTAGAAATGATCTGGTCTTATGTCCATAATGATAAGTTAATATAACCCATTTGTATCATTGTTTGAGAGGTTTTCCTTTGATCTCAGCCATTCATTTTTTCCTGATACATAACAGTTTTCCGTGATGTATCTGTGATAGATCACACCACTGACAAGAAGCAAGAAATGAAAAAAAATCGTATTTTATTGCAATTTCTGTGTTTACAGTGTAAGTTACATGTACAAAACATTAAATTAAAACGTGCTCAAATAAAATAAAAAAGACATTTAATACAAGAAAACACAATGATTTCTTTTTTTACTGTTGAAAGAAAGCCACTCGGGAGTTAAAAATGAAAAATACAATTATTAAATACCGAGCCCGGCTTCAAAATGCAGCTGGTATTTGGACTCGCGGCATTTCCCCTGGAAGTCGCAATTTCACTTTCAGGTACAACAGCACTGTCGCACACCGGACTCAAATTTTCATCTTGAATATTTTCACACTCACTCGTTTTAAGAGTGGTTGTTTCACATTTAATTTTTTTCACATTTGGGGGATTCAAAACTTCGGAAACACGCTCTTGTAGTGCTGAATTTGATCTTTTGTATTTCCTTACTGCCGTTTCTGACCTGTGACCGGTCCGAGACATGATTTCCTGCTCGTCGATCCCTGCGTGGTATAACTGAGTAGCGCATGTCCTCTTGCCTGAGTGGTTGGTAAAGTTTCCCTTCAGTCCTGCTTTTCCTGTAATTTCCTTCATCAGGCCCTTAAGTTTGTTAACTCCCAGCACTTGTTCGCCATATCGCACGCATACAGGACCTGCGACAGCTAAGGGACGGCGGTAAAAAGGTCCATCATTATTGAGAGCCTCGAGATAGGTACGATAGAAATCTGCAAGACACCGTTCACCTGAAAAAATAAGAAAATTTTAAGATGTACTACTTTTCTGTAAGCAAAGAATAAATGATCAAATATCGCGAAGCAGTTTTTTTCCAGCCCTGTGTTTCAAAACGGAAATCAAAACCGGCGCCTTGCGCATAATCGAACCCGGTAGGCCTAGCCTACATTCTGTAGAAAATCAATATCTAAGGGGGATAACTCTTAAAACAAAACTTGTCGCTCTATTTCATTTCTCTTTTTCATCAACACTAAGCGATCGCCGGACAAATAACTAAAAGCTCTGTAGATCTAGTAGAGTACAATTTTAAAATATACTAATAGAAACAACTTACCTTCTTGGCAGTAATGTTTTAGATCTTTATTGGTAAGCTGCAGATGTTTCAGCCCCCCTTTGTAAGTCTTAGATGATCTGCCCGTAAATCGAATAAATTTTCCTTGCTCGTCTTGCCCAATTTCAAACTGGGAGCACTCCAGATTTCTGTGTTCGTCAAAGGCCCTCAAACCGAATATCTTACAGTTATAGAAGAAAACTGTGTACTGTAGAGCTTGAGACGAGTGTGACCCGAATACTCCTTTAGTCCAGATTTTTTCTTCATCATCCAGCAAAATTGGATCAGCTTGTTTCACTTTGGTGCCTAAGCCTTTTGATAACAATTCCTTCATACGGGCGTCCAAAACTTTACGGAAAACGGCAAAACGGTGATCATGTTCATCAAGAAAATTCATATTATGGACGTTTTCCTCTCGCAAATGACGCAGTAATCCACAAACAATGAAGTAGAGAGTACGCGGGGGATATTCACTGCCGTCCTGTTTACGTACCTCCAACACAAAGCGTTGTAACCAGTAATTCAGCATTTCTGCATTCATTTCTTTCATGTAAGGTACATTTTCTCGAGATGCGCGCCATTTATTAAACATTTCAACACACCATTTCGTATTTCTCCGCGTATTAGGATTTGTCTGAGAGTCAATCAGCTGCCGCAAATCATCATCCGACACAGCTTCAGCGAACCTTCGATTCTGTGATTCGTTCGGCTCAACACATTCAAAAGTTTCCATTTTCATGTCACCATCATTTTGATCCCGCGAGAAAATACCCAAGTCAAAATTTATAGTCTGAAAGTCCATAGGTGTAGAATCTTCTTCCTTGAGGTACACATCGCTTAATTGTGAAATGTTTAGGTTTCCTAACTGGCCTACAGAATTTTCGATTTTGATTTCCGTTTCTACCGTATCTAAAAATTGGGACAACAAAAAATCGCAGCCGTCATCCATGGCTGTCGATGTAGAAATATTCGAGAAAAACAGCGCCCTATACTTGCGAATCACGTGCTCTTTTTTCATTGGTCATGAAATGGTATGATGAAATTTTCATAGAGCGGTGCGTGGGAATATACCCCTGGGAACATAGGCCTGCCAAGATGAACATGCCCTATGAGCGTGATATTGATAGATCATGGTTATACTCAGTGCGTGAGAACAATGATACAAAACATATAGAATACCTTTTAACTCGTGCATCTTCAGATATCAGACTCGGGGGACAAGCCCCCTCGTCTGATATCTGAAGATACACTCGTTAAAAGGTACTCTATATATTACTTATCACACGTTTTTCATATAAATATTAATGTGTTTTAAATTTTCCTACTGAATATACATTGTATTTATTTCAACTTTTACTTGGATTCATCTGACTCTCAATGTACAGTTTTTGTACGTATATTACATGCCAATACTAGTACATAAAATAAAAATTGAAGCAACATTTTGATTTTTTATGCTCCTGTAATCAAAGATTCTGGGGTACATGAATATAGTTTTTGTCATGTCCGTTTGTCTGTCTGTCTGTCTATTTATTTGTCTATCTGTTAGTCCGCAAAAACTTTAACCTTGCAAATAACTTTTGATTTAGTGGAGCAATGACTTTCATATTTCACATGTATATTCTTTGTGAGAAGACCTTTCTTGAGGTACCACCAAATTTGACCTTTTGACCTTGGGGTTAGACCCACTTTTACACAAAAATATCAAACTTTTACTTTGGCCATAACTTTTAAATGGTAGACACAAGGGCTCTCATACTTCAAATATGTATTTTATGTGGCATGAACTTTTATTGGATACCAACAATTTTGACCTTTTGACCTTGGTAATTTTTATACTTATTAAAAAACTTTTACCTTGGCCATAACTTTTAAACGGTAAGGGTTAGGGCTTTCATACTTAACATATGTAATCCTTGTGAAGAGACCTATAATGTGGATACCGTGAACTTTAATCCTTTGACCACGGCATGTGAGTTCTTTAAAAAAACAAACCTTGACCATAACTTTTGAAGGGTTCGGACTATCGCTTTTATTCTCTACATATCTAATTCTAGTGACAAGACCTTTTATTTGATATCAAGAACTTTCAGCCTTTGACCTTGGATTTTGACTCACTATTAAAAACTTTAACCTTGGCCATAACTTTTGAACGGTTAATGCTAGGATTCACATACTAGTATGTAATACTTGTGACAAGACCAACCTTTGAGTTGACCTTCCTTTCATATACTTATTCTAAGCCATAACTTTTGAACAGGCTGTGCTAGGGCTTTCATATTTCACAACTGTGTTTCTTGTGAGAAGACCATACTTTGGGTACCAGTGTATTTACTAGTAATTTCCATTTAAGAAAAGTTTAATTTTTCCTATGTTGTCATATGTGGGCATCATTGTTTCACAAACACATCCTGTTTCCAAAGAAACAGTACAAAATATTTTTTTAAAACACTTTTATCTTTTTGAAATTAAATCCATACATACAATTACCTGTATATATTGGTTTTTATCTAGAACCTTTGCGACCCAGGCTCCCATCTGAGTGACTCCGTGCGGTGTTTTGACCTCTGTGTTGTTGAGTCGGGCCCTGGGGGCACTGTAGTCGTGTTTGAGGTCGGCTGCTCCGTACTCACTAGTAGCATTGATGTGAGTGTCCGGTACGGGACTGGACCCAGAAACAAGGTACTCGTCACATTGAGCTTTAAAAAAGGAAGGGTATTTTGTGTTTGTGTGTACTGATATGTATTATTATATTACATGTTTAGAATTTGTTATTTTTTATCATTCGAGCTCGAACTTTTTGAGATTTTTAGACTTGTTTACAGCAATTATTTAAAAGAATATGAATTATGTAAAGTGTCTGAAACAAGTCACGTGAAAATAACAATTCACACATGTTAACCACACAATTATTATAAAATATAATATAGGTAATCTTATGAAGAGATGATAATCACTTTACAAGTATTTTCCGTTTATCTATCGGAAAGGTATATGTGTATAAGCAAACAATTAGAATTTATTTAATTAAAATGTAATGACGTCGTTCTGTTTTGCATTCACATGTTCTTCCACTTGTATGAAAATACGCCTTGAAAGCAAAATGTAAAACAATGACATTTTTGTAGGATCAAACCGTACGTATAGGTGTAGTCGAACAACAGACAAAATATACTAACGTGTATTAGGTAGGCGAATGCCCTGGCTATGTCCTTTGGTTGATATTATATTGGTTGTTCCACTCACTGAAGACGTTAATAGGGGAACAGACGAAAAAGTATTTCCTTCAAAAGAAATTAAAGAGAGAGAGAGAGAGTCCAGCAAGCAGGTGTCATTCAAATTAAGAATAAACAAATACTTTTGATTTCGGATTGGGTGTCCTTTACAGAACAATTACCTGTTTGATTAGAAGAAGACGTGCTTCCACTAGTTATAGCTATCGTCTGGTTTACATTTGTTGTTGTAGCACTGGTCGTCAATGCTGATGTATTTGCTGGTGAATGGAATATAATAAATATCTTTAAAAATCTTTTTTTTTAATATAAAAAAAGAAGATAAAATACATAACATTAACTTAATTGCATTGGGTTTGTATAAAGAAAGTACCACAGGAGTGTTTGCAGTGCTGACGGATTATCGGCACGCTGCAGTTGAAGGCCAGCAGTGACCGTTTGCAGTCCTTAGGGTCTAGGGGGCTGTAATTTGGCGCTACCCCTGTGGGAAGTCTATATGGAGTGACAGGTAGGGTTGTGGTTGTACTCTGTCCAGTGGAAGTGTCTATTGAATGATAAATTCAACAATAAGATGTGTGGAAAAGTGTTCTCTTTAGCTATATATAGGTTTGTTCAGATTTGCTTCAAGAGTATAAGGATAACAGTCGACATGTGAACGAACATGAGAATTATTTCATAAGTAAGTGTAGGCGAATTATCGCGGGAGTCTATTAGTTGCCGGAATCCTTAAAATCATTAAATTAAAGACGCGGGATTTCCCCGATGTAAATGCTGTTACCAAGCACGTAGCATCGTTGGGTAGGGGGGCTTTAAAAACTTTTTTTCCTATATGTAATCAATCAAAGGTAATGTAGAAGTTTGGAACTGAAAGGATTTGGAACCTCTACACCCCCACCCCCTCCACACACACACACCTCCAATAAAATAGGATTTTCGAGTTTTTACAAATTTAACCTTTATTTGCTTATCATTTTTTTTTAAGTATTAGTTGATACACCCACTTTTTCTAAAACGATGCTACGTCCCTTGTCATATATACATTAGATCTATAAGAAATTAATTAATACAACGATCGTTACCTGATTAATGGCTCAAGAAAGATGTGTACATTTTGGCCTACGTCTTTTAATTAATGTGCTGATATAAAGAAGGTCGGGAGTCAGGACACACACACCCATGAGAATTTTCGGAATACTTAAAATGTACATATATGTACCATCGTCATATAATTACAAATTGACCTTGGGATCCCCTATTCGCCGACCCACTCCTGTTATGTGAAAGGAAGTTCATGTTGTCCTCCGCAATTAAAATTTGTATATGAAAACACATTTTAATTAAAAAATTCAATTTTTTGTAGAGGACAATGTACACAGGAAGGAAGAATTATCCTTGTATATGTACATATATGAAGCTTTTAAAGAACTGAAGAAAAGGCGACCCACCCCCTTCCCTTCCCATGAAATAGATTTTTTAAGTTGAAAAATTTTTTTCTAAACAGAATTTCAGGATTGATATTTTTTTTCTTGCACATCTACTTTGGCAGGGCCCGCCTTGGGAAAAAATATCGGGTCCTGTAAAATATCTGCATTAAACATCTACCTACATTTTTTAGAAAAGTATTTATGTGTACTTTTACTACTTTTGATATTTGTTCAAAAGTTAGAGAAACGTGTTACTTTCCCACAAAGTTTTTTTTTGTTTAAAAAGTTTTTATTTAATTTTGTCTGATAACGTTTTCCTCAATTTCTTTTTTTTTCTTTTTTTAAGAGAAGGGGGCACCACTTCACTTAAAAAAAAGATGCTACGTTCCTCAAATTGTAAATCAATTATTCACATAGGCTATTTTTCCATATGTCATGTCGCCTGACGTAATGATACAAAAATATATTTCACGTACCAAAAAATGTGATGCTGTTATGAAAGTACATGTATAACCCTTGTGTTGTAATATCAACAAATAGACAGCAATTAAAATGCTGAGAAATACACATATCCGGTATAACTCTATATATTAAATCAAAATCGAAGTTGTATTATATATCCGACAAAAGCCTCTCACTTGGTTGGGAAATAGGTGTTTTGATTGGACATCCTAAAAATTCAAGTCTCATCGCAATATGGTGATTCCAGGTTTTAGGTAGAAGTCGAACACATCTTGCCCATATTGGACATGGCAAGTGATTGGTAACTTTGCTGTCTTCGTCGATATTACCTTGAAAAACCTTTCAAAATAATATAAAAACGTTTTTAAATCAGTCATTCTACATATATTAACATCCACTGAACATTTCCCCCTTTATTTCTTAAGAAAACCCATTGCGTTCAACACTGCATAAACTACATTAGGCTTGTCGCCTGTACAGATTTCTTGAACAGTGGCTGTTCCATCAATGAAACGTATAAAGACGTTCGCATCATTAATACAATAATTAAACTTTTTAATCCTTCTTTAAATGACTATTTAAACAAATATAAATATAAACAATAAAATGCTTTCTTTGTTTGTTATTACTAGAATTAACGGTCGCAGCTATTGCAGAAAAAATTTACATAACTCGCTTACGCGGGTTATGTTATTTTTTTTCTGGAACAGCTGCTTCAGTTAATTCCAGTAATAACAAACAAAGAAAGCATTTTATTGTTTAAATAAACGTGTGAAACCGTGTAATAACAATATCTTATGTCACGAACAAATTCACTATCAAAATGTTATTGTCTTAAATTCAAAGATCGATTTCAACTTTACGCACTAGTTGTTGTTTAGCATTTATATTAATTGATTGATTGTATGTTGTTTAACGTCCCTCTCGAGAATTTTTCACTAATATGGAGACGCCACCACTTTCCGGTGGAGAGCTACAAACTTAAATTTGTCCTATACTCGGCACTTAGGGTCATTGAACAGTGAGGGATCTTTTTTCGTGTTTGCACCTACTGCGACACGAGACTTCGATTGATACGGACTCATCCGAAGGATCGGTCTTCACGTCCCCACAGTGGGGATTCGAGCCCGTGACGTAAGGATCGATTCCTAACTTCGCAACTGACTAGAGCAGACGCTCTTACCATTGCGCCACGCGGGCGAATTTTGCACTTGCATGGGATAAACAAGAAAGGTTTCGATTTAAAATGAAAGGAAAACAAATCCATTTTTGCAAAGAAATGTTTGAATTCTTAAGCACACAAGAAATATCATATCGCAGAAAATAAATTATTTTTCGCCTCGTCTTTTCTTTCCCTTTTAAAATGCACGTCTAGTCCAATCTGACAATGAGACTGGGTTTTCACTGGATATCAACAACTTTGACCTTGACCTATGTGTTTTACCTACTATTTACAAACTTTAACCTTGGCCATAACTATTGAACGGTAAGGACCAGCGCTTTCATACTCCCAAATGTGATCTTTGAGACAAGGCCTTTTTTTTTATAAACCTACAACCTTGGCACTTTGACCTTGACCCCGGAGTTTGTCCAACCTTTAAAAAAACGTTAACCTTGGTCATAACCTTTGAAGAGGTGGTGCTAGGGTTTTATATTTCACATTTGTTTTCTTGTGAAAAGGCCTGACTTTAGGCACCAACATATTTGATCTGCATTTGAGGAGGCTTAAGGAGGCTCATTACACCACTTTTTGATGACGTACTACACAAAAAAATAAACCTCCATTGTGTCGACCGGTTTTACTCTGGGGACGAATTATACAGGTACCTCTATAATATGACCCTGACCTTTAAAACGCTTTAAAAATAGGTGAAACATGCGGTGTTATAAACAGTGAAAACAAAGTAAGAGATTCATTATGCATAAACCAAGAAGAATTGCTGTTAAGCAGAAACAAAAGAAAACAACAGTCAAATCTTCGCCAAACGAGTAATGTCAATTTCATAGCGATGCATGCAGTGAGCTCTATCAGTCAATGACATATTTTGAATGGAGGAAATTCGAGTTAAAATCTACTACCTTGTTGAAATAAAAAAGTTATTTACTTGCACTATTTACTGTGTTGGTGTTGATTTATATATTTGCTTTATTGATTTTAAATGTATACTCTGGCAATTTAAAGCTTTGTTCTGAATTTTAGATGTAATGTCAAACGTTGTGGTCGTTCCCTAGTGTTTTGAGTCTTGGGTAATTAGGAAAGATAACTCTTGAAAGTGGACTTTTTATACCAAATATTTTCTAAATTTGGATTTTTCATTTCGTTTAAACATTCTTCATTCAATTTGACACATGTTATTCATTGAAATACATTCCTTGTCTCTTCATAACTCATTTTCTTAATATTTTATGCATAGATTAAAAAGATAGTGACATTAATTGTTTTTTAGGAGAAAATTATTTTTTCTAATAAAATGATTATTAGGTATTATGAGGTATTTTCACTCTGTGTACTTGTCTTAAGAAGATGCCCATCATTTGACACTGAAAGTTCTAAAATTCTGTTAATAATAAACTTGAAATAAAACATTTTACTAAAATTAGACAAAAACTAAAAAATTCTATAAAAAATATTTATGATATCAATACCCCCATCTGGATATTTGACATCTACATTATAAGTGGTGCTGTATTCAAATCTAAAATAAACTGTGGATGTAATGAGCCACCTTAAACTTCGCTATGTTGTCATTCGGGGGCATCTGTGTTTCACAAACACATCTTGTTTAAATATTAACGATACGAGATTTTTTAATGTAGATATTTTTTTAACGCACTGTCGTTTTTTACTGTTGTCTTTTACAGAAATTGTTGCTTATGATTGGCTACTTGAGGCAACTTTTTTTTCTCTCCACGTTAAATAACATGTGGATTGTCCTTTATCGTCTACGCAGAATGACCGAAATATCCCATTTTCGAATCTTACCGTTGCATTATTCCCTCCAACTGTTTTCCACTGCTTGCAGTCGTAACTGTACTGCACCGTGTAAGTCGTTACCCACTGTTTGCAACACCCATGCCGCCCTTGAGTAATGACATCACGTATTAAATGGGGTCTGGAAAAGGTAGCCTAAAAGTGAATAAAATATAAATTGGGAACTTTTAAACCCGAACATATTTAAGTCTTCTTCAAAGAACGATAAAAACCATACTATCGATCAACAAAATTCGTGCACATTCATTCAAACATCGATGCTTCGAATTTTGAGATACATGTGTTTAAAGACTTGAAATTCGATTTCATATTATACTACGACCACAGTCACATAACGAATGATTCGTGTACATCCCCCACCCCACCTACGTGCCGAGATTCTTTCATAATTTCTCGTCTGGAGCATTAAGTTTCTTTTTTTCATATATCGTATAGGGTCGGACAATCTCTAAAACTTAAACAGAAATTGATATCAAATATCGAAGTATTGTATGATAGACAAGAAATTCATGTATATCTGCTTAGTTATCGGGTTTATAACAAAAATTTCGGAAAGTATGAGGGGGGGGGGGGGGGGGGGGGGGGGGGGAGTTACACCAACCATTCGTCAGTTGTTTATGACTATGGCCGGGGCCATAGACTTTCTGGTCCTGTTTATGTGCTTTTGAATATTTGCCGTTTACACTATAATCATCAAAGCTAATGTGGCATTTGTTTAAAAATAATAAGAGTGGATAACATTTCCTGTAGAAAACAAAGATGAAATCCAGAAGAAATTGCAAAGGAAAATAAACGAAAGGGTTTACTATGCAAATTTATTGTAAACCCATCTACATGTATATAGGTTTATCATTATATCCTCCTCATTCAGAAACGGAAACTCTTAATATTATTTTTTTCAACTGTATGTAATTCCCTTGAAGAAATATGTTCATAATCTCTGTTTTTTAACAAACTTGCTACAAATGAAATTGAAGCTCCATGCGTCCAAGTTCTCTTCCGGTAAAACTGCAGGCAATATAGACTTTTAAAGATTTTACCTATTTCAGCTAGTCTGTCTGTTCCTCTAGTTTTCTATCTCCCAAATGAATAATTTGTTTGAATTTATAATTTAATCCTCCAGCTATATTTCATTGTCTACAGATATTCAGTTGCTTTGGTATTTTTTTTTAAAGAAGTAATACACATGAAAACGATGCTAAAGTCACATGTTCCTTATCGTTCCTTAACATAGCCTAGAAATTTCAAAATCATATCTGAATGTATTGGGTATAGCTATCTATGGCCGTCATACCCGAATGTACTAGATATAGTTATTTATGGCCGTCATACCTGAATGTACTGGATATAGCTATTTATGGCCGTCATACCTGCATGTACTGGATATAGTTATTTATACTAGTCGTAATACCTGAATGTACTGGGTATAATTATTTATGACCGTCATACTTGGAAATACTGGGTATAGTTATTTATAGTCGTCATACCTGGATATACTGGGTATAGTTATTTATAGTCGTCATACCTGGATATACTGGGTATAGTTATTTATAGTCGTCATACCTGGATATACTGGGTATGATTTGTGCATTTTCCCGTATTTTCTTATAAAGTTGCTGAAGACAACAATTTTCAGTGGAATTTTCTTTCAGAAAACATACTCTGCCACCGTCATCCTTAAAGATTTTGAGATATGTGATTTTGCAAAGCAGCTTACATAATATATCCAAAAACTGAAGTGGACGACGGTGGCAGACACTATTTTCTAAAAGAAAATAAGCACAGAAATGAGTCATTCTGAGACTTTTCTGCATTAAACTTAAAAATTACCAAATTACGCCATATACGTATGTAGTTAACTTTTTTTCTTATCATTGTTGACATTTTCCCAATGTGATGAAATGAATATACACACAATGATAATATTGTGTAGTGAATAATAGGTCAGCTATGACTTTTCCTGGTATTTGACATGATGGTGTTCATGATAATAAGTTTATTAATGATATATAAATGCAACAACAATGGTATTTTTATGTTTTATTGATGAACACATTTTGTTTCTTTTACATACATGTATTCTAGTAAATTCAAATAACACCTGTCCAGGTATAAGACAAAATCACCTAAAGCTAAGCTTCCGATTGCAGTTGCCAACAAATATTTTGTAGTGGGTATAAGCAAGTACTCTTTTCTTCAAATGTGATTTAAATAAAATATTACAAAGGGACTTAAAATAAAATTATAGGAATTTTCAAAAGGTTGTTTAAAATTTAAAGTACCTGCATAGTGCATCTTATTTAAATACTATACTGACAGTAACATTTTAATTAGAAGTTTTCATATTTTGAAAACTTAAGCCAAAAAAATTATGTTGGTATACATGTACAATGTACGTCTGAAAAATAAAATGGATCAAGGGCAGTCTAAATGCGTCTTTTGGCAACTGCAAACAATGTTTTATATTAGGCCTAAGGAAAGACTCAGAACAGAGAATATTTTCAGCACTGAAAGTTTTTTTTTCTCCCATTTTCATACTGCTACGGTAAACATACAATTATGGATAAAATATTAATATTGCATGGCAGCATGCTTATGAATTAATATGCAAACTGGTTTTACCTACCCCTTGTCATTAATAAGTTGTGATTTTTGCCATACAAGGTTCTCAGATTTCTACTGCATACCACAATTATGCAGTCTGATAGAAAAAATGGGCAGACAACTCTACAGTGTACATGGACAGACATATATAATTTAGTGATTAATAAATATTCCATATTCTATGTATTCCAAATGTCTGAAGCAAAATCACAGAAACATCTTATTCCAGAAAATAAATAATGGAACTTTATGGCTTAAAACTTGATGCGATGTACAAATAAATCATTGTACCAAAAAGAGAAAATACCATGAGCACAAATCTAAATAACAAATAAAAAGCTAATTATTAAAAGTTTGACAGATAATCTCAACAAATAATGTCTAACAACTGACTCATACATTGAAGTATTTTAGTATAACACTTCAATCCCACAAAGTAAATAATTTGTACAGAGTATTAAGAAATTATTTGGACCCTTTTTACTTGCCATATATATTTGTCTATACATTAACTATCTTCTGGTGCTAACTGCAAAGACAAGCTCCCATCACTATTCCTCACAGCATAAATCACCCCACCTGTGTTCTGTGCTGAGATAAGTTCGTTAGGTAAAGAGTTCAGGTAAATCACCTGTTCCCCGGCACTGTCCAAACACACCTCATCTGTTGTCTCCTGCCTATTACTGACATACAAAAGTTACAGGCAATGTTGAAGTTTTTGCAAACATACAGCAAAACTGACAAACAGACGGTCAGATAAAAAAAGAATTTCCCCGAATCTTCGCAAACCATGACCAAAATGAACGACCCTCTTCCATTCCGGAGAGCTATATGTGGACTACGAACCGTGGTTTGAGACGATACAAATGCAGGAGCATAAAAAACAAGATGTGTATGTGAAACACTGATCATGCCCCATACGACAGTTTGTTGCAAGGGTTGAGTTCTTTTTAAAAACTCCAAAGGTAAAGGTCAAAAGTGTTGGTACCCAAAGGAAGGTCTTGTTACAAGGAATACATTTGTGAAATATGAAAGCCTTAGTTCTAACTTTTCGAATTATGTCTAAGGTTAAAGTTTTTAAAAAGTTGGCTAAACTCTTAGGTCAAGGTCAAAATTATTTATACCAGCTGAAAGGTTTCTCATAACTATGCAATATAAACTCCAAGGTTAAATTTTTTAAAGTCAAAATTATTGGTATCCAAAGAAAGGTCTTTTCACAAGGAATATGCCTGTCAAATATGAAAGCCCTCCTATTAACAGTTCAAATGTTATGGTCAAGGTTAAAGATTTTTAAAAGTGAAAAAAAACTAAAAGGTCAAGGTCAAAATTGTTGGTATCAAAAGAAAGTTCTTATCACTAGGAATATACCTGTAAAATATGAAAGCTCTATTATCAACGGTTCAAAAGTAAAGACCAACTGGCAAGGTTAACTTTTTTTAAAATAGGCCAAACTCTAAGGTCAAGGTCAAAAGGTCAAATATCTTTTACACACAATGATAGGTCTTGTCACAGTGAATACACATGTGACGTATGAAAACCATAGCAGCAACTAGTCAAAAGTTATGGCCATGGTTAATGTTTGAAATTTTTTGGTAAAAGTGGGTCAAACTTCAAGGCCAATGTCACAAGTAGTACACATATGAAATATGAAATCCAAATCCCCGCCAAGCTATGGACAAGGTTAAAGTTTTTGCGGACAAACAGGCAAACATATAAATGGACAAAAAGACAGACGGAGAGGGCAAAATCTACTACGGTACTACTGTTAAGTACTAGTAATTCTATGAAACTGACAATAAATTGATATGTTAGTCACAGCATTTTTCTCCATAAGGCTAAAACAAAGTGACTTCTATTGTTAAATGCCCTTTGGGAGCGGGGGTCGACACAGTTAAATGTTTCTCACCTTTTTTGCCCTCGTAATCGAAAATTCGGTGGTAAAGCTGTTTGTCTGAAAAAAAAGTTGATGGAAATTATATCGTACGATTTAGCCACAATCGGCACCCCATATTTACTTCCGGTGAAACGGGAGCACCTGACCAAACTCAGAAGCTCTGGTGACAGCTCTCTAGTTTTACCTATATTCGTTCTTTTTTAAATAGATAACAACCACGCTGAATGCTAAATATGGTAGACTGAATTTTAACAACTGTTTTGATCGAGGATGTCTATAATACAAGTCACTGGTTCAGGGGGGAGTGTCCAATCCGATAGGACCCCATTTTATGGAGGCCGTGTGCCGCCAGAAATCAGTCTCCTCATAAAACCACTAGCAAAATGTGAAAAGCAAACTGTTGGAAAAATTCTACAATGCAAGTATTTGTGTTAAAAAACAATTTCATATCATAAATGTTGACGATTTTTTTGCAGTAATCAAGTTTGTACACAGGCCTCTGAATTTCTATCAATAAGCCGTTATATAATTATTTATCAAAGTGATATATATATATTCAAAAACTTTGAATTGATGTAATTTGAGGAAAATCAATTTCCGGCACAGTTCTGCATGCTAAAGGTTAGACACTTTCGTTTTCCCCCTAAAATCCAGCTCCGAATCGAGTTGGGGGTTATAAGTCGTTGCATACCTGGTGTATATATAGAAGGGTGTCCAGTCAACTTGTACACAACTTGTAACTTTGTCATTCCTACATAGGTTTTCCTGTGTGATTTAAGGAATTCTTCTCCTTAATGTAGAAAAATGGAGAAGTCAACTCGTTCACAAAGATTTTTCTTGTAAACAAAATCAATTTCATTGATTGAATGTTAAACATCACCACAACATACGTAAATTTAACATTTTAAAAATCGTCTTCTTTCACCATGTTCATGCAAGTTATACAAGAAATACTAAGTACATGTATTTAGATATGAATAGAAATCAAATACATAAATATGTTGTTTATGTATCTGATTTAATATACTTTTGAAAGTAAGAAATTTTAGGACACTGTAACGAATGTATATAGTTGTATATATAGTGTAGACAGTAAATACGATCGATATACATAACATCGTAATATCGTAATGGTATATTGTATAATTGCATAGAATTTCCAAAAAACTTATCAAATTGAAATAAAAACTTAAAGTTTTGCTGCATGTTAAACACGTCTCTCACACAATGGTGAACATGGTGAAGTTTGTATAAGGAATGAAGAAATTTGGAGCATTTTTCATGCATAAATTAAGGTATTCATAATTCAAGGATACCAAATTAGGAGTGTCTTGTAATTAGCATTTGTCGCAGATCCAAGAAACCGTCGCGCTTTTGTTGGTTAAACAATAATTGTTTGAATTCCTAAGAGAAGCCATGGAGGCTAATTAAATGTTAAACCAACAAAGTGCAAAAAATATTTATGATAAAAAATAAATTAAGCACTTCTCTTCGTTCTTATTCTATTTTTTCTTGATTATACTTTATTTATATAAAAGAAATTCATAACAGTTGTAAATAAAATGTTCTGTACGAGTTGACTTCTGATTTGTGTACGAGTTGACTTTTCGTGTATGACTCGGTTTGTGTACGACCCAGTTTGTGTACGAGTTGACTGTAAATCTATAGAAGGGGTATAAAAATAGAAGGGGTATATATATCACTCTGATAAATAATATAACAGCTTATTGATATAATTTCAGAGTCCTCTGGTTTGTAATAGCAATAATAATAACAGCATGCCTAAAAGTATTCACAAGAATCAGTCAGATAGAATTTAAAAAAAAAAAATCATTAGCATTGTCATAAAACATTGATGATGAAACCTTTGGGGCTAGTGCAGATGTGTATTAATGGATACATCATTGTAAATAATTTAAATTTGATAAAGATATGTCCCTTGAAACTTCATATGTCATTGGAACGCCGAAACTCGGATTACAGTTGCAAAATCAGACCAAATTTATTTAATTATCAGTGGCGGATCCGAGGGGTTTGTTCCTGTTTTGCACACATTTGAATTACAGGTAATTAAAAAATGTGTGAAAAACGGGAGTTTGACCAGGTGAAATAATCACTTAATTGCTATAGTCCATACCAAATTAAGTATGTTTGTGAAAGGTGAACTTATAGTGAAAAAATAAGAGAATGAATACAAAGTTAATGTATTAGATATTTATTTATTGAGTATAATTAATTTTTATTCTCTATTTTCGTTATTATTTGTTACATCTTTAATTCATTTAGAATTCTTTTTGAAAAGTATTCTTTAAAATTAAATGGACTTAATTAATAAATAATATTAAATAAATATTAATAATTTATTCAATAAAATAAAATATTTTCCTAAGAATACATTAAGCTAAACCAGGTGGTTTAATCACTCATTTGATTTTCTTTCATTTTTTTCCATTTATAATCATCAATTCTTCATAGTCTTAGTCTTTCTGTTTACAGACAAAGAGCAAATCTTCCCCTTGTAGCATCATTTTATTCCAGGTTTCTGAAATGACTATGGCCTTTTTCTCATACGTATTACAACTATAGCATGTTAAGAATAAAAAGTCATTTAGTACTCTATACATTGTGACCTTATCTAACACTCATACAGGCTTAAATAAGAACTGTATTACCATGACATTTGACCCTCACTGAAGACAAACTTTAGTCACTTACCACATCTATAGTTCAGTTTGATATTAAAGGGTCATTTTGTACATTCAAGTATTATGTGAATTGACTTGATTTTCTTTTGATTAATGGAATGTAGAGTGTATAACTTACTGAAGCTCACACATATCCTCCTTGAACATCTGTCAAAAAAAAAAAAACAGCAGTAATAATAAAAAAAAATGTGTACAGTAATATTTGTCAGAGACTTGAATTGCAATATAATATGTCTCATTTTTCAAGTTGAAACATTTTGATTTCAGTATCTTTATCAAAGATTATGTAGTACAATGTACATGTATAATTTTAACTTCAAAATGTCAGCAGTAAGAGATAACATGAGTTTTCTACAAGAAATATTTTTATTTCCTGGATATGTGATATGACAAAGTCTTCAAAGTAATTAGTTTGGAACTGGCCAGTAATTCTGATCTCTTTCAAAATTTGAAATAGTCAGAAAAAGAAACTACTTGATTTTAGTTACTATATGTATACAGGGAAATTTTCACCCCTTGTTTTAGTCCCTTTCCTACTCCTTATATTTGGGGAAATTTAAAACAGGACCAATTCAAAGAATAAAATATGATTCCTTCTTTTAATCAGAATTTGTGAATTCAAAATGGGGCAAAATTATTTGCAAGTGTGAAGTGGCAAAAATAACCCTGTATATAGTACTAAAAACAAAATACTGAATTGCAAGATGCCTTTTTGTTAAAAAAAATATATCCAAAAGCTATTTACTTCTTACCTCTGGTTTCAGTGATGTGAGAGGTAAGCGTATTGCACGTTTCAGCAAGGAATAAAGTCCAGAGTATATAATGCTAAGGATTTCCTCAGTTAAAGTTTCATTTGAGAGTTCTTTAAATTGTTCATGGCTCACTGGTTTGCCTTCCATGGAGGACACAATCACTGAAAATGTAGATCAGATATCAGTACTTGAATATTGACATTTTAATTCATAGTTTAATACATGTATGTACATAAACCTGAAAAGTCAACTTTCTAGAACTGGAATTTTGCAACTGCTTCTTGAAAAAGAATTTTATTTCAACAATGAAAAATTAAGATGCACTCTTTTGGTTTTACTTGTCATTCAATCTCCATTTCGCAGTCACTTTTATCGATGCGAAGTTACCTTACTGTGTGTCTATTTTATTCTTTATCACACTGGTATGTACTTTACTTGTCAGTATGAACTGTCAATATTTGTTTAAATTCCAAATTATATTGACAGTATACTAAAATAAATTTAAAACCAGTAGTTATAGGATTTCTACAAGAAATTCAAATTTTTAAAGTGTTTAAAATAGCACATCAGTTGTATCTTGGAAGTCAGAGCTTGACATATGACAAATTGAAGGTGCATTTAAAATGAAGACATTTCAAATGCATATATTCCTAAAATTATCAGAATTAACAATTTAAAAAAAAAAAACAAGAAAAAAAGTCATGTCTTTTAGTTAGTTAGATTAATTCAAAACATTTTGTTTTCCAAAATTCTTAAAACTTTGTGATGGTCGATCTTGAAAAAAAAAATGATACAAAAAGTGGCCCAAAATGCTGGAAAAATCACTGTTTACGACTCTCATAACTGACCCCAATTTACATGTATTTACAATTTTGTAATAGTTGTTTAATTAATATTTTTTCTGAATAGTTGTATAACGTCAGATCTAAGTTTGAATCTACAAAACTATAAACAATTGCCCTCTCCATTTAAAACAGTAAGAGGTAGACAATCATTTGCAAACATGTTTGATTTTCTTTCCCAATCTGGTTTTTTTTGGTCATTTTTTTGCGGAGAACTTACTTGGGGAAAGTTTCACTTGAAGACTGTGTGTATGTTTGACTGCATGATTTCGCATATGATAATCATGTTTGATGTTACACTGCAGAATTCAAAATTACTTTGATGAAACACATTTTTAACGAATAACCGACTAAAGAAATTTTATTCGATAGTCGGTATAATCGAACGATAGTCGAGTACTCGAATATTCGTTGACATCCCTACTTGTGACTGATCAGGACTTCATTCGTAAAAAGTTTGATACAAGAAAATATTTTATTGCCTATTTAGATATTTAATACCCCAGATATGTCACCTTTTTAGTGCAAAAGGGTCACACAATAATTTACGCACATTAATTTGCTAGATTTTTTCAATGATAAATATTATTCAAACTATTTTACGCATAATAAGATTATATTTATTGCCATGGTTAGATCTGATAAAATTTGATGCAGGTTAATTCAAAGTGATTTACCAAAGAGTAAAAATTTAAGTGCAAAAAGGTCAACAATTGTACCATAGCTCAGTAAGATGCACACTGACTCCCTCTTTTCTCTGCGATTTTGAGTCATACTATATGAGTACTGATCCAAAATATACTTCTCAAAAAATCTTTGATATAACAACCTACACAATTTGTACTTATATGTGTATTTCCCCTGCGGAGTCCCTGTAAACTAATCATAAGAAAATAAAAGGAATATTTTTTAGTGTTAATTTCACGGGTGACTTTATACCTTAACTTTTTTCCGAAGATCAATTATGAGAAGTATTTGTGACATTTTGCATCTTCATTTATGAATAGTTGTTTTTGTGTTGGGTTTAATCAGTGGTGATTTAATTTTAATGTTTTTTCACTGTAATACTATTATTATTATGCAGGAGTGTGACTCTTTGTTTGTTAACATGAGACTGTTGACCTTGTCATGTTATGAAAGCTAAGAGGTTATGAAAGATTTTTTTTTAATTAAAACAAACAAAAACAGTCGCTACTTGATCAAATTTAGCTGTCAAATCTATGATGAAAAAATGAAAAATCTATCACCTTATTCACAAGATAGGTTTGAAAATTATATATATGAGTTGGAGTTGGTTACAAAATGTTCTTTTTGATTTCATAAACATCTGCATGCAGCAAGATACATAACTTAAAGTTCTTCATAATGTAAACAAGGCTCGTGCCTTGTTTTTGTTTACATATAGAAAATATCATATTTATAACAAAATGAAGTTCAGCAAATTAATAGTAACTGTCGAATCGTATTTAAGATTAACTTTTATTTGAAATTATCTACTTTCAACGAACACTGATATATTAGTATATTAACCTGTGTAAACAGAAACATGACACTAGCCTTGTTTACATAACAAATGTTTGGAGCTCTAAATCTGTCTTGTATCTGGACTACTGGCATTCAAATTTTTGATGATCATTAGAAAGAGTCCCTCGTTAAATATTTGTAAAAATTGAAAAATAAATTTTGATGAAATTTTAGATGAAATTGTGTCTATGCCCCTTTAAGATGGCTTAAAGTTTCATTATGTCAGAAAGAGACTAAATTTTCATTTTCAAAAATTATGAATTTGAAAAGTTTTATTGTTTCTCTTTAGTGTACATATACATTAACCACTTACATGTAATGTGTTGGATGAAAACAGTTTCATTGATTTTCAAAATCAATCAAAGTCAAACTTACACCAGGAGTGGGAATGTAGCTATGTATTAAAATTGATACCAAATTCTCCTTGAAAAATCCTTGTCATTCATTGTGTGGCTTTGAAATGAAAGAAGTGTGTGTCACCTACATACTGACTTAATACACACACAGCTGAACATTTTCTCTCTATCCAGCTGTTAGCAAACTAAAAACATCACTGCATTAATTCAATCCTACATACGATATGAATATGACATTGTGCTATTATTTACAACTCAGTACTTATCTCTTGTATTAAAACTGACTGAAATAATCTCTTGTTTGAATGATTTTGTAATTTGTTTTATACCCAAGTGTGTATGGCTCAGTTTTCCTGTTGATTTCACACAAATGACGGTGTGATCTGCCTTACCATATAACGACATTGTAGTTTTCTGAATCTATATTCCTTATGATGTAGAACACAGTATGCATGTTGTTCTTTTTTGCCTTGCTTATCAAAGGTGTATTAATTAAAGCACTATTAACTCTTGATTCCCACATTTTAATCTCATTTAAGTCTTTGTAAATGGCAGTTTAGCCATTAAAATGTATTTTAATTTAAGGAAAAGAGATTATTAGTGATTGATTTATAATTCAACAAAGTATTTTTAAAAAAAACACTGTCAAAAGTTAATTGCTCTTCTTCCAAGTCTTCTTAAAAGAGGATAGAATTTTTTTCATTGAAATTAGGTTTTTTAACATCAACAGATTTTCAAATGATCATGAAAATGGATAAATGAACTATAAATCTTTCCATATGTTTATTTCACGTAAAATTCAACATATATGGTAATTAAAAGTACATTTTTAATTTGCAGTCTTTTGAAATGAGTAAATGAATGACCACTTGACTTTTGCTGTTTTTGTCTTTACATTTGTCCCCCCCCCCCTTTTCTATTGATTTCTATGACGATGAATCACCAAAATTATATCTCTCATTGTTTTTTCCCAAGTAAGTTCTGATTTAATAAAATTCACATAAATATAATCTTCATGAAAATGAAAAGTCATTCAAAAAAGTCAACTTTTGAAAAATGACTTGGAGGTAATTAAGTGACAAAAAATACCTTCTTGGCAAGTCTATACTGTAAAATCACATATTTTGGTTGGGTCGTATTTTTGAGATTTGAGAAAAAAATATTGATTTGTGAAGATTTGATTTCATTGTGGGAGAATGTTTAGTAGAAATGTATTTTATATGTGTATTGAATTCATGGGTCGGTCTCAATCTATTATATGATTTTTCCATTTTTATTGTATAATTTTCTGTTTGAGTTCTATACTTTTTTCTTTGTATTCCATATATAATTTTCATTTGCATTGTATAATTTGTTATTGTATAATTTAATAATTGTATGTGATATTTATTTTTCAGCAATAATGCCGTTTTCAGCATTTTATCTGAGGGATTGTCAATTCTAAAAATTATACAAGTGGAAAAATTATAGAATACAAACAAAAATAAAATTAAACTATACAATATATCAAAAAACATAACTCAATATGATGATTTGACATGTCATATAATAATTGACCAAAAAAGTTTTTTTTAAGTTTATATTTTGCCATAGAGGGACATTTCTTAAAAATATCATTAACAGTTACTGCATCTATAAAGCTCAAGTCTTTTTGACAAGCGATGATAATCAGATCAACCCCCATGCTTCTGGCTTAGCTTTTCTTCAAATCAAATTACTGTTATAACAAATATTTAATATAAAATGAGGTGTAGTCAGCCAAAAGCCTGAATTCCATCACTTAAATACTGTACTTGTTAATGAAAAAAAATATACTATATGCATGCATGGGTATCATGTACTATAAAGAGTAAAAAAAGGTATACATTGACATTTAATGGAAGATTAATTGCTGTCCTTTGGTCTTAATAAGTATACCGTTATTACATAATACATGTTTATATTTTGATTTAAATATGAAAATGCCAAGAATTTTTTTCATTCCAAGAGAATGGAATTTTATTTTTCCCCTGCAACGGAGTTTAGGGATGGGGTTATGTTGGAATCACCTAGCTTGTCTGTTCGTTTGTCTGTAGTAATGATTTTTTTCCGGACCTGTTCAGGAAGACTATTGGAGGGATTTTCTGAAAATTTGTAGTCAAAATTCACCATAATGAAGGTGTGCATCATGATATTTTCATCATGATTGGATAATTTTTCTGCATTTTACAGGTGGTGTTTTTTTTTTTTTTAATGGACTTAGTTTTTTTTTGGTCGATGTAGGTTTCAGTCAGAGAAAGTTGGTATAGCTGTACAAAAAAGTGACTTTGTAGCTTAAAACTACTTTACAAATTCATAAATGGTGTAAATTGAAGTCTGTTTAAATCATACCCCCCCGGAGTAGGTACATGGGGTCAAATGGGCGATCAAAGTTGTGCACAAGAAAATACAGGAAAAATCTTCTCAAGAATAGAAAAGCTATGTTTAGTTATATTGACCTGTAAACATCCTCATATAGTGAAGATTCAAATTTGTTCAAATCATGATCCCTGGGGGTGGAAAGGGTCCAATGGGGGATCAAATTTTTATAAAGTAATATATAAGAAGAAAATCTTTGAAATATTTTCTTCTCAAGAACAGCAAAGTCATATGCTATATTATGGTACTCAGGTAGGGAGGCATCATTAACTAGACTAGTATAAAAATCACACCCCCCCTTTAACCTTTTCAATACTTTTAAACTGATTTGTGCTTTTTCCTAGGCGATGTGCTCAGTGGAGCAATGTGACCCATGGCCTCTTGTTAATAATAAATAATGGTAATAAGAAATCTGATAAGTTATGTATATTAATTATGTTAATTTCATCAAAGTTTGGGGATTGTATGCATTTAAGGTATGTCACTTGTCAGCTTTTTCAGAAAAGTTCAGGCAGAAACCCTTTCTCCAAAACTACTCATTATAATAATTCAATTTTTATAACATAGATATCTATTGTTCAACATTCACTGAAAAAAATGGTAAACAATTCATAAAGATGCAAGATTTATGAGGGACTATTTCTTGTGGTGGAAGGATATCTAGCATTTATTTAAATTCTGCAAATCTGCACAAGTTTAATATCTTTAAACTTTAGCCTCACATCCTTTTACTCACAGAATATTTTCAATTATGATATGCTAGGGATATTAAATAAAGGTCTTCATTTTTATTTTTGGAACAAATTTTACACCTTCCCTCAACAAACTTTGCCAAGAAATGAAGATATATTAAAGAAGTCAAGATCAAATTTTCAATATATTTTTGCCTGAAAATCACATATTTTGACCAATATTTCAAAACTTACATCACTGACTCCAATTTTTTCTCTCAATATTTTAAACTATTTGCTACTTGTGACTAGGGATGTCAATTTTACTCGGACAGCTTAGTCGAATAGTTGGATGCTTTTATCAAACGATAGTCGAATATTCGTTTAATTTTAATTATTTTTTCATATCATTTTCACTGTTTATCATTTACAGACTAGTTTACAATATTTTACCTATGCTATCACCATTATATATACAACGAATTCCTGAATTGTTAACATGTACGTAGTATAATATTTAAAAACTATTCATCAATATGTATCCAATGTATTGGATTTCAAAATGAATGTATAACTCATGTTCGACTTCTTTTACGCCATATCATCTAGTGATAACCTTTCTTTACATAGCGGTACATGTAGTACATGTACCACATAATTGAAGCCAATTTCTACGTGTCCGTCAATTATCTATGGCAGGTAAACAATTAAAGCGTGTCTCTTATAAAAACACAAGAGAGAGCGAGAGCTTGGGATAAATTTTAATTATAATTATTTATGAAATTTTGTGCAAACAATCAATGATTGTATGAAATAAATATCAGAAAAAGAAAACACGGTTTAATTACTCTCATAACTGACCCCAATTTACATGTATTTACAATTTTGTAATAGTTGTTTAATTAATATTTTTTCTGAATAGTTGTATAACGTCAGATCTAAGTTTGAATCTACAAAACTATAAACAATTGCCCTCTCCATTTAAAACAGTAAGAGGTAGACAATCATTTGCAAACATGTTTGATTTTCTTTCCCAATCTGGTTTTTTTTGGTCATTTTTTTGCGGAGAACTTACTTGGGGAAAGTTTCACTTGAAGACTGTGTGTATGTTTGACTGCATGATTTCGCATATGATAATCATGTTTGATGTTACACTGCAGAATTCAAAATTACTTTGATGAAACACATTTTTAACGAATAACCGACTAAAGAAATTTTATTCGATAGTCGGTATAATCGAACGATAGTCGAGTACTCGAATATTCGTTGACATCCCTACTTGTGACTGATCAGGACTTCATTCGTAAAAAGTTTGATACAAGAAAATATTTTATTGCCTATTTAGATATTTAATACCCCAGATATGTCACCTTTTTAGTGCAAAAGGGTCACACAATAATTTACGCACATTAATTTGCTAGATTTTTTCAATGATAAATATTATTCAAACTATTTTACGCATAATAAGATTATATTTATTGCCATGGTTAGATCTGATAAAATTTGATGCAGGTTAATTCAAAGTGATTTACCAAAGAGTAAAAATTTAAGTGCAAAAAGGTCAACAATTGTACCATAGCTCAGTAAGATGCACACTGACTCCCTCTTTTCTCTGCGATTTTGAGTCATACTATATGAGTACTGATCCAAAATATACTTCTCAAAAAATCTTTGATATAACAACCTACACAATTTGTACTTATATGTGTATTTCCCCTGCGGAGTCCCTGTAAACTAATCATAAGAAAATAAAAGGAATATTTTTTAGTGTTAATTTCACGGGTGACTTTATACCTTAACTTTTTTCCGAAGATCAATTATGAGAAGTATTTGTGACATTTTGCATCTTCATTTATGAATAGTTGTTTTTGTGTTGGGTTTAATCAGTGGTGATTTAATTTTAATGTTTTTTCACTGTAATACTATTATTATTATGCAGGAGTGTGACTCTTTGTTTGTTAACATGAGACTGTTGACCTTGTCATGTTATGAAAGCTAAGAGGTTATGAAAGATTTTTTTTTAATTAAAACAAACAAAAACAGTCGCTACTTGATCAAATTTAGCTGTCAAATCTATGATGAAAAAATGAAAAATCTATCACCTTATTCACAAGATAGGTTTGAAAATTATATATATGAGTTGGAGTTGGTTACAAAATGTTCTTTTTGATTTCATAAACATCTGCATGCATGACCAAAATTGAAAAAAAAAAATCTGATTTAAACAATCAAACAAACAAAAAAGAGAAAAAAATATATATATTTAAAAAAAAAAAAAAGAAGAAAAAGAGGAGGTCAGGAATCCTTCCAAGATAATGAACAAATAAATAGAAATCTACATGATTATTATATAAATCATAATTACGTCATAACAATAATTACACCTGCGAGTCTGTCCAGATTGCCATATGTTCTGAAAAAAAAAAGAATTTCGTTCAGCTTAAAGTAGCAACCATTTTTGATATGTAGTTGACAGTTTACTTAGGCCAAAATAAAATTATAGTTTGTTTGGAATTGCCTCCCGCCTCATTGAAATACCCCCCTCCTGAAAAAATTTTAATGACCAAAATTAGGAAGATTTTTTTTTATTTAATCAATTTTTTGCCTATTACATGTATCACATACAAAACACTGAAATATAGTGTCAGATCTATGTAAAATTAGGTTTTCAATTAAAAAAAAAAAATTTCCCTCCCTCCCTCCTGTGTCTGAAACCCTTCAGGCGGCAATTCCAAACAAACAATTTTTTAAGGATGGCCTTATAGGCAGATCATTTGGATGTTAATAAGAAAGGACTAAAATAATTTTAAATGTACACTGCAGATTCTTTCAAGGCTGAATAAATACTATATGAAAAATTTTACAGACCTTGAAAAAGTTGAATCATCATTCTAAATATGTAAATTTTTAGTTAATTTAATTTTAATATACATATTTCGTAATATAAAAGGATAGGATTTGAACTCTTATTGTACAGTTTATATAGATTTTATGAATATATATTCATAAAATAAGTTCCCCCTTAGTCTCTTGTGTCACTCAAGTGACTTTCTGCAATCTGTTTTTTGTCCACTAGCTGTCATTCTTGAACTTATGACATCTCAACACTTGTTAACGTTTTCAGCTTTTTCTCTGGAATAGCTAACAATATATCAAACCAATTTTCAGATACATGTATTGAAAATACTTCTCTGAAAATATACTTTATGGAACATTTAACATGCAAACTGTTTCAAGAAATAAAATTAAACTATTCAGCTATTTTTAACAAAATCATATTAAGGTCATTCCAAGTTTTTGCTATGTTTACGTATAGTGTCCACGGACAGATAATTAGTTTTTGAGTTTAAGAAATTAAAAGCAACACATTATATTTGTCTACTACAAATCTTTGAAATGCAATTTACTCTTTTGGAATCAATGAATCTCTTATTAAAGATGTATACCAAAATTGTTTTCTTTCGGTTTAACTTAGTACCTTGCAAGGAGAATTCTCAAATTTTGATGAGAAATTGTAGAATATTGTGCTTAAAATGTTTTTTTTTCACCTTTTGGTATGTGTTTTTTTTTTCCAAATGAAAAGATAGGTTTTAGAATTTAGTGTGAAAGCTGATCAAAGACAAGACTCGTACTCATGTATATTGAACAGGCACATCATTTGACAAGGAATTTCTACAAAAATTGTTAAGTTCATGTCCCATGACTCTGGTGACCACAAACTCTGGCTTTGACCATATGTTGGTCATACATTTTGATTTTTATATAATCTACTCTATCTTCTGTACTTCCAAAGTTCTCGGAAACAAGCAATATGCATGAATATCATAATGATGATAGGGTTCTCATTAACGTCATTTTCGTCAATTAACGTCATTTCTGTCACCTGAGGTCGGAGTTCAAGTTTCAAGTACCTTGAAATGAAGCTTACGGTACTTAGAAGACCACCAAGGCCCCAGGACCATCTAAATTCAAGGTCTCTCTACATTAACGCCGTATCCTTCTATCTTTTTTTAGGAGGCCAAGGATAGAACGGGAGATTTTAGACAGCAGGCCGAGGTTACCAAAGATAGATCAACTCAAATGGAGAGTAGATGTTGCCATATCTACTAGGTAAGATTCAAATTGATTTGACAGTCAATGTGTTAGTTATAATAGCGATGGCATGTGCTGCTAGGCACATGACTGGAGATAGAATATAGTATAAGACTTATAAATAGTAAATTAGGTTGTCTGGAATTCCTGACCTGACCCTTCATTAAGGGTGATGATTGTAATTAAATTCTGGTAAAAATGGAATCTGTTTTAATGTGAGAGTAATTATATTACACAATAACTAAAAAACTGAAATTACACAACCTCTAAACTGCAATTCACAGTGCATGCTTATTCATATATTATCATTTTTAATGCTGCTCTAAATGTAGAGCTGTGGTGAATTGTAATTAGGTGATACATAACTATCTTGGTGTCACAGTCTCCATAAAGGAATGGAAACCTGTTGTAGATTATATCTGTGTCTGGTGAGATTTATGAGGTGGTGTAGGTACTTGTTAACCTAAATTTTAGTTCACATGTACTCCATTATTACAAAAAATTAAAACAGCAGTGCATTTTGTCAGTATACATTAATTAACAGGCTATGGCTTCTTATGTTGTTAAACACGTACTAGTGAGTAACAGGAAAGGAGAAAATTTATGGCTGGAGCGCGCATTGAACCCAGGACTCCTTGCATCACTAGACAGGTGCTGTACTGACTGATCTACCCAGGCCAGTATCCACAGCCAAAACCATTACATTCCCCCCTCCTTAAATGGTCTTCACCCTTGAACCCAAGTTCTTATTAGCCCCTAGCAGGCAAAGTTCAGGGTGATCAACCACACAGAATCTGTATCAAGAAAGGAGAATGGCTAGACCAGAAATCGAACCCAGAACCTCTGCACCACTAGTCAGGTGCTCTACCGACTGAGCCACCCAGGCTGATATCCATGGCCCTATATATATACTGATTGCAAATGTTTTATTATATCAAGGAGTTAAATATTGATAGGTTTTCCTCATGTATTTGGGTCTACATATTTAAAATATCTATGCTCACCTGAGCTTTTCTTAATGAAAGGTTGTAATGGTGGTCTGTTGTGTATTATTTGCTGTCATTAAACTTTTCACATTATGAACCATTGGGCCAATTTCAACCCAAACTGCAACAAATAATCCTTGGGTAAGGGGAATTTACATTTGTTCTAATAAAGGGTCACAACATCTTTTAAGGGGAGGTTATTAAGAATACTAATTGAAAATTTCATAGAATCTTTTTTAAAATCTTCTCGTCAATAACCACTGGCCCAGAAAGCATGAAACTGATTTGAAAGCTTCATTGCAATTACCGCAAGTGTTTCCTTTAGATTCAATTTTCTTTAAATCATGGCCCCAGGATGGAACCATGACCCTAATAGGTGATTAATGTTAAACATAGGAATAAGAAAAAAAAATCTCAAGAACAGCAAACAATAATTAGTCATTCTGTAAATGTACTTTTCCTCGAAAGGTTATTATTCTGAAGAATCACAGTTTCTGTTCAATTTGTGGGAAGAATATTACACAAACTGCCTTTGTATGTTTTCAATGTACTTTAAATACACAGTGACTTCCTGGTAAAAGGTGCTAGATTGACTTTTTGCATAAAATCATTTCAAACACCAATATAAACTTAATTAGAGACTTGGTGCTCTCATTTTCTTTAACAATGTTTTCTTTAGGAGTCCAGGTACAGAAAAGAAGGCTGAAATTGCAATGTTCTTGCATTTTGCCAAAAATTGTTGTTTTTGAATATCTTCAGCAAAGAATTAGAGTATTATCCCACCCCTCTATCCAAAAAATAAAACATGCTATATAATCTTCAAAATCCAGATAGATAGATAGTCCAGAAGATAATCTTCCTTATGTAATTGCAAATCGTGGATCACAGGTTGATCTCTATATTAGATTTATTAATCAAAAAACAGCTTCATTTTTGGCCATTTTTGAAGAAATTATCAAAGGTTGGGAAGAATGAGTCAATGACACAATTAGTGGCATCATGATACATGGATAAGCGAGAGAACCATGTCATTTTTCAGTAGATATGCAGGTTGATTAATATTCAAATAGGGCATACATAAGAAAGTTTGAAAATGTGAGTACAAGTGTTTAAATAAATATAGATATTGTCTAATGTAATCATTATATATACTTATTTAGTGAAAAAATTGTGAATTGTTATCAATACTTTGTTATTCTAATTTCAGTGTTCTCAATAGAGTATTAGAGCCTACGATTTTGATGGAGATGAAACTAAGCAATGGAAGGATACATTTATTTGAGGTAAATAAAACATTCTAGTTATTACTGTAGAAGTACTTTTTTCCGTGTTGTACAGTCGTTTGGCCAGTTCCGAATTTTGACCAGTTCCGAATAATTATTATTTTAAGAGCTGATAAATAATACATTCAAAGGTGTAGAAATTAATTGATACCTATGGTAAGAAGGCTTATTTATGAGTGATTGAATTATGCGAAGCTTTTATTTTTTTGCCGTCAGTTCAGTTTCTTTATTGTACTTGAAAGAGTCAACATTCTTTTACAACGAACAAATCTGAATCACAGCGACGCGTAAGTTTGCAGAAAAACCTCTGTAGAGACATCAATTTTTCGCATAAAACAACATTCTAGGTATCAAAAGTTAGTTTGATATGTACTCTAACAAATACTAAAAAATTGTCTAAAATTAATTTTTAGAACACTGGAAGATATTGGAATATTTTCCTGTTGTCGTTTTACTAGTTCCGAATACCCATTTTAAACACTATTATAAATTCATTCTTCGTTGTTTTCATCATTGTAAATGTGACTTATTATATCCCCGCTTGAAAAGCACGGGGAAGGGGAGATAGTGACGGAATGTTTGTCCATCCATCCATCTGTATGTACGTCCAACTGATACGCTTTGGGGTACCCATTTCTTATCCACAACTCCTCTTCAATCACGGAATGAAGTTCAATGAGGCTTCACATAATTTAATGAGGCTTTCCCAGAATCTTTGTTAAATAGTGCCAAAGTACCTTTTCTATTTTGTTTTTTGATCTGGCACATAATTCTGGCTCCCTTAGCATTACATGGATACTGATATTACTGATATTATTTCTAATATTGAAGGGTATATCCATCTCCTATCCACAATTCCTCCATTCCACTGAATAAGATTTAATGATACTTTCATAGATTCTTTATTACAAGTGATCTCTTATTTTATTTTTTTTTATCTGATACATATTCGGGTCTCCTAGCTAGAGCAAAACATGGACTTTGTCATAATAATCATATAGGAGGCGTGGGGTATCATTAAAGTTAGCTCAGTGGTCACAGTACCCCTAGGTTCTCTTTTTCCTTTGGAAATACAAATAACTTAATGGAAAGCAATTAATTTAACTTTTCTTAGGCATGCCAATGGATAATGTGTGGGAGTTGAGTGTGTTAGGGTTGAATTGAATGGGTACCGCTAGGGTATTCGGAACCCGTCAGCTTATTCGTAACTGGTAAAATGAACACCTAATGTTAAATAACGAAATAAATTTCTTCGGGGGGAAGGCTGAATTTTATGAAACAATATTTAATTCCACAAGTCATTGAACTACCTTGACAAAGAACTTAGATTTTGAAATTATGCCTCGTATATTCATAGCAACCCCAAATCCGTTTCTTATTCGGAACTGGTCAAATAACTGTATTAATTTAAGCTATGTTCGCGGTCACAAGTTTTCCGTGGTAATTTGTTCAAGCGTACTTGATATAAATATAAGGCATATAATGACAGTCTCAGAAATCTGCGCAATTTTCCACCCGCGGATTAAACAGAAATTGAGGTTCCGCGAAATTATGACCCCTTTGAAAAAAATACGTCTACAGTATATCAAAAAAAAAGAATATCAAGATGCCATGTTTTGGTAAACAAGTTACCCTTTGTAGGGCATTATTTTTAGAAAAGAGAATATAGGGCTTCTAGTCCCCCAATTTATGTGGATTGGACATTCAATTTTTGCAAGAAAAAACCCTTTTAAGGATCTAATAACTGGCCTCTAAATATTATAACAATTGAAGAACAGAAAGAGTTCAAAATCATGAAAACTTTCAACTGATATCAAGAGGAAAGGACTGTCCCTTAGATCTCTTTAAAAATCTTCTCTTTTTCTTTTGAAGAAAAGGAGAGACAATATTTTAAAGCATAATGATATGATACAAGTATTCTTAGGCAGTGCAGTTGAAATTTGTTCAAATCATGATCCCTCTGGGTGACAGAATGTGACATCACATGCCCTTGTATACTAGGACACAATAAGGGATCAAATATGGGTGAAAGATGGAATTTTAATGTATATAAACAGGAAAGATTCCTTACAGGAGCAAGGCCATGTTAGTGAATACCAATGGCAATTTAAAAAAAAAAAATGAAGAATCCTGTGCAAAGCAAACTATTTGAGCATTATGGCCCATAGGCCTCTTGTTTATGACTTCATTTTTAAATTTCAAAGTTCATTTTCTGTTGCTATGCTAAATTCTTGTGCAAATAATATTAAAAATATTTTTACATAAATTTGTAAAAAAAAAAAATTATTTACTAGAATACATGTAGGTCATAAGCTGTTTATTGAAAAATAATATTTTCGAATGAATTACACAAGAAGGCTAACTGTTTTGTTTACCATAAAGTCATAAATTCTTCAAGATTCAGTAAGATACACACAGTTGTTTTTCAGTTATCAACATTAATTATGTAATAAACAATCCTAGCTGATCATGACCTCCTGGAAGATTTGGATATTCCTTCTAATTTTCCAACAAAATAAAAAAATAAAATACTCCTACAGGTCTGAGGTCTGTAAGAAAACAACAGACTAAGCAGATTCTTAGAAAAAGAATATTAAGGGGAAAGAAAGCAAGGAAAACTATAGTGAGGTAGATATGAAGATCATAATATTCAAATTGTCAAAGAGGGAATTCTTATCTTTGCCCTCAGGGAATATGATTTTTTCATGGGCAAAGTAATCTTCACCCATACCAAAATTAAGTACAAATCAAGTACAAAAAATAGTACAAAAAGAGTAGCAAAAAAGTACACTTTTTTGACTAAATTTGGAATGGTGCATTTGGTTGTTTCAAATAAGTTTAAAAGAGTATGCTTTTTTGTGCTTTAAGAGAACTTATAAAGTTCTCAACGACAATAAAAAGTACAAAGAAGTATACTTGAGAGATTACTTTATTTATGAGCATTGTACAAAAAAAGTATACAAATAAGAAAAAAAGTATACTTTCAGAAATAACATTCCAAGCACAAAAAAGTACTTTTACATGAAAAGTACAAAAATCTATCAAGTACAAAAAAAGTACTTGAAGAAATGGGTGAAGAAAAAGTGAATTATTTAAGGAATGAAGCTTATTTCAACTTATGTTATCCGATATAACATAACTTAGGGCAGTTAACGCTTTATAAACCGCGAAGCGGTTTATAAATAAGCGTAAACTGCCCCAAGTTTTGTTATATCGGATAACTTAAGTTGAAATAAACTTCATTTCTTATAATTTAATTTCAATGTAGAAAATGAGACAATATTTCCTCCAGAAAAAGGCTTCAAAGTGAGCATTATTTTGAAAGTAATGTCAAGCGGAGTGATACGTTTTTGACGTAACTCATTGTGACGTAGGCAAGTTATGTTATACGAAATGGATAAAACCGTTTAACCAATCAAATGACGCGTTACAACTGAAATTAAATTATATGAAAATAAGATTTACTAGTCAATTTGTTTTATAACTTATCTCTTAAATCATGTATATTTAATTATAAATTTATATTGTGTTAATACTCACACCTAAATGTTCTTGTACATTGCTCAATGCCTATACCTGAATAAAGATTATTATTACATTTCCGAAAAAGTACGAAAATGTACAAAGTTAAAAAAAAAGTACATTTAGAGAAAAGTACAGAAAAAGTATACAAAAAGTACAAAATGTACTCCATTAAGTATTTTAAAAAGTACTAAAGAAAATCACAAGAAAAGTACAAGAATGGTACAAAATTGTGCTCAGGAAAAGTACAAGCAACTGCATGCCTCCCTCACTTTCATGCAATATTTGTTTATTACACGGAATCAAACATTCAAACCCCACCCTTGAAATTACTATTTTAGATATTTATTTTTTACCACATTTAAATTGACACAATCAATCAATAAAAATTGGTTGAAGAAGAATAATTAAGAAATAAAGTCTGCATTTTCGTGAATGTTGCAGGATAACCTCCGAGGTCGAGAAATGCTGTTTGAAAAATAAAAGCCGAGACTTTATTTCTATTCTTCCAAGATCGATAAATATGGCTGATCGTTTCCTCTATAGAGAAACGAATTAGGTCACCATTTCTCGATTATGCTGTTCCATTTAACACCAGAGGGAAAATTTGTTTGCTTACCTGTATATGGAATGCAGATGATTTGAGCTTTCATTGCATTAAAAATAGTCTTTTAAAATTACAAATTTGCTCATAATATGTATTGATGAATTTTAATGAATATACAATAACAAAATCATGTTCTACTGTTTTACTGCTTTATTGGGTCTAAAATTATGTTGTTTAAATGTGTAGGGAGGTCTGTGGAAAAGCCCCGCGTTGCTATAAAAACTGACATTCATCAGCTTATTTTATAGTAACAGTTAAAATTGCCACCCCTCAGAAAGCCATTGTCAACCTTTGCTCATGAATCAGTTGGCAATGGTTTCCATGGGGTATCGGGACCTCAGGAGCATGTGCAGATATAGGGGAGGTTGGGGGAGGCCGGAGGGGCACTTTAAGAAGGGTGGGTGGGGCCATAAGGAGTTACTGTAAAAAAAATTGATTTCAAAAACTCAAAAGCTTCTTGAGATATTGTCCGGATATAAAAGTATCACACACACACATAATGTATGAATTTATTACCTTGACTTTTGACATTTTTACCTCAGGATGAATAGAGAAGTTGTTGTGTAAAATGTCATTGCAAAAGCTCAAAAGCTTCTCGAGATATCGTGTGGAAATGAAACTTTCAGTGAAAGTGGGAGACAAAAACAAGTATAATAGCCCTTGCTAATGTCAATCTATAGGTACATGTATGTCAACTTCACTGAAAAAACATACTGGGGGTATACTGACCATGCTGAAGTTGATATGCTTCAAATGCTATTAATTTTTGTGTATTAAAAGAAGATATATACATATATTATTTTTATCATATATTCCAAGCCCTCTGATTGGCTTAAACTTGGTCACATGATTAAGTATATAACAGCATATAGACTTGAGTTACTATTTATAGAAACTGAAATGCATATCGACTTGATGTTTCTTAAAATGGAGGTAATTTTCTGTTAAACAAAATATTAATATTATAGTGATTTCACAATTATAGCTAATGCAGTATATGACTTGATGTTTCTGAAAAGAATTTATACTCCAACTTGTATTTAAATTTGTAATGTTCTGTAACTGATAAGACGTAACAATTGACTGAATTAGGATTTACTTAATATAAGAACCTATTGAATATCTTTGTCAAAATTGATACAAAACATAATCAAAAAGATGTACTTTTTTGTAAATCCTCTAAATTACTCAAAAAATGTTAAGGAAACACATTTATATTAAACAGCTAAATTTATTTTGATTTCTAGTCTCTAAGTGTTTAAGAGAGAAAACTTGTGGTTTGTTCCCATTTTTTCAAATTGTTTTTATCAACCTCTGTAAAAAATAATATAACAAATGTAGCCCTTTAATTCGGTCAATCCATAGATATATCGACTTCACAGAAAAGCATATTGACCTCGCACTTCGTGCTCGGTCAATATGCTTTTCTGTGAAGTCGATATATCTATGGATCGACCTCATCAAAGGGCTATATTTATATAGTATCTTATGGAATGAGTATAAAGGATCAACCACCTCAGAGGGCTATATTGTATAAGGTATCTGAATCACATTATTATTTGCATTATCCTACATGGCTTATAAGATTAGGAGTGGTCCTTTATGTAATATTTTGACAATAATATTTATCATAAAGTATTATATAACTCTTAATATTAAATTTTCTTCTATCATATCGTTATAAAAGTCAACATCTTCTGTGAGTTCAGATGTAACTTGATGTAGATCGCTTTTAAAGTTGAAATTTTCAGCATCACAACACAGGATGTTCATACCAAAAAGCTTATATGTCATATCTTTAGTCATATCTTTAGTTAGAAAAGCTTTCAGTCAGAATCTGTTAATGAGATGATTAACATTATTTTGAATGAGAATAACTCAAATTTACTTGGTAAATAAAGTCTTTCAAGTTTCATGCAAACTTGTACCTTGGAAATTTTAGGGAGACGCAGATTTAGCAATTTCTCCTTAAAAACTGGTATTTTATTTTCAGCGAGAAGTAATTTTAGCGATTTTAAAATATTCACTAAATAAGCTAGTACAAATAACATGCAATTTATTTTTAGCAATATTCAATTTAAGAGATCTCGACAGCCTCGCTTATAATGCCAAAATTAAATCCTCGCTAAATTTAAATTCTACTTATACGGTATTTGAAAAGTTGTGAGAATGATTTGATAATTAAAATATTAAACATTTAATGGACATTTATGATTCAAATACAATTGAAAAGAGCAGGAAAATATCTATGAAGTCAATGAACAGGCAATCTAATTTGCAGTCATATTGTATATTGAAACATTAGAATACTGTAGATTGTCGAATAATTGTGATGGTTTCAATTTCACTATGTTCGCGATTTATCAATTTTCCTCGAAATTAAACACATCGTGAATGCTAACATTAGTTTTATAAGACGTTTTAATGCTTATATGACCTTAATTTCTTGCAGTGTGAAATTAAAATAATCTTGATTGGTACCGGTACTTTTTGAGAAATCGTGAAATTTTAACACCGTGGAATTAAAATGAATTAGAGTATATATTGAAACATTAGAATGGTAAATTCCCTTTCAGCATAACTTGCATTTTAGCCTCAGAGAGTGGGGTGACTAAACATTGCAATGATCTTAAAAGTTCTCTCAGATCTAAAGAAATGGATGTGTCTGTAACAATTACTTTCTCAATTTGTTTCTCAATAAACCATGGACCTTAAGAAGATGCAGCTAAAATTAGAGCAGTAGTAACACGGCCAATTAAAAAATATGCTACCAAGTCTGTTGTGTAAGCGTGCCGGGTTTTGACTTAAGGAGAAATCATGTGATGGTAATCTGCCTTGATTAACTGAAATATGACATGTATATCTGTCTTTACTGTCCTGAATCAACCAGGTAGTTAAAACATTATTACAAGGAAACTGTATGCATCGATCCCAAAGGATGAAACTTTGAAATAATCAAGTGTATTGAAGATCGAAGAATAGCATAGGAAATGACAATATTTAAAGCACTTTGTTAGGAAAGATAAAACATTGTTACGTACATCTCCTCATAAAATAAATGTAAATTTGAAGAAAAAAAAATCAAGTTTACCATTACCAAGAATGGATGTTGCATAATGTTTTGAAGCATTTGATGATCATGCAGTCTCATTCTGAGTAAATAAGCAGGAAATATCAGTTATTGTCTGTAGGAGGACATTATATATTGGCAGAATTCAAGGTATAAATTTTAATGGATTATTTGCTTATAAAAACAAAAAATGTATTTGGTTATGAATATATTTAAATCTAAAATTTTTGGTTTTATAACATTTGAACCCATTGCACCTTTAATGACTTGGCAGTATAAAAAACATGGCCTAGCTCTTGTACAGGTCAAAGATTGCTGCTAGTTCAAACAATCCAAGACTTTAAATTAACAGTTATATGTACATGAAATGTTCAAGTATGAAGTTCATGTTTAATTCAATCCATGCATGTACAGTAAATTGCTTTTCAAATTTTATTATACAATTTGACAAATACTTGAATTATGAAACATCGATCGTGTTGTTACAAAACCAAGATGGAGATTTCTGTAATAACAGATATTTACTGATGAATATTCTGTCTAATAATAAAAGAATTTAATAGTATGATTTTTTTCTTTTTTCTTTTTTTTCTTTTTTACATAATTTGATATTACGAAAGATTTCATTCAGTAAAAAAAAATTTGTCACTGCCCTGGCTTTGTTTGCATAAGGTCAATTATAGTAAGACATAATAATTGTATATCCAAAGATATTCCCGATATAAACCTGGTATTACTGAATAAAAATATTGATATAAAAATAAACAACCTTTTTCTAAGTATGAAAATTAGAAGTCAATTAATTTATTGATTTTACAATCAAGTTTTCTTTGAATAATGTTTATGGATCAACTTTTATAAACCATGTATTCCTTATTTCAATCGATATCTCTTGATCGCTCTCACTTCCTGAAATATGATCTATCACCACAAACTTTATATTTCAACTTATATATATATATATATATATTGTATATATTCTTTGAAGGGTGCAGTTTAGTTAAGTAATATAATTTATATTGCAATATTGTACTATAAAGGAACCCTGAAGGTATATCATATATCGCATTTTTGTTACAAAATAAAAGAACATTTGCAACAATAATAATAGCTATTGATTTCTATTTTATCATGATATATCATTTTATTAGGGAAGCTTTATCATGCAGCAACATCTCATTAACGATTAATTAATGCATAGTGGCTCAGGATGGCAAAAGAAGATTTTGTTTTACATAACTCTTGTATAAGCATTTTACATAAAGCTTCACACTCTTACAAAACGGCCAATGCTGATACAGACTTCATTATATATTACGTATATTTACATCAATTTCTTTGTCTGATCCACCTTGTACACATCAACCTACAGATACCATCATGATGGAGGATATTCTTATGTTAAATAGATTTGTGTTCATGCACAAAACCTTTATGATTAAAAAACAAAGAGGTATTGCGCATTACCTGTATATACCAATACTTGCATAAAAACAAAAGCTATAGGCACAACAAAGCTGAATTTGTTTCTGAGCTATTTTGTTTATGAAAATTATGTAATTATGTTATTATTAAATAAATCAAGAATTCATTTAATATATTCTTTCACTTTGATTTTATGTTAAGATAAATGTTTTCATCAATATAACATAACACAGCCTATAAAGTTTACGAAATTATTTACTTGTATTCAGAATTATAGATTTTTAATTTCTTTTGGTATTTTTTGTATCCTTTAGATAGGACTGTTTTTTTTCTATGTTATTCTTTAAGTAACATCTGTCTGCTAGAATCTAGAAAGTTGACATGTCGTTATCATCCATGATCAAGGCGAAGGCAACATTCCATACATTTTGCTTCATTCTGCACCTGACATAAAGACTGTACTTTTGTTTCTTTGCTATTATAAATTCAGGGAGAAATTGATGGATTAGTTTCATAAGTTTATTTGTAGCTTCAAGAGATTTAACATTTGCTTCCTTATTATGTTTTATCAGGTCCCTGTTTCACAGTTTCATCAACTGAGATATAATGTGGCATATGTACTGAAAGAGATGGAAGATTTAGAGAAGAAAAGTATTCTAAAGATTCAAGATTAATACGGATTAATACGGAGCTTAATATGATTATTGTAAGGGACATGAATGGTTGAAGTTTACTTGTTTTTATATAAACTTTATTACAGCAACTTTAGATTTATTTATCAAAATAAAATGAACAAAACAGCTCTTGTGGAAAATTCTTGTTGAATGAATGTTTACTTGGCATTTAAATGAATATCTAAAAATGTTAGCTAGATGTTGTTATTTGTATTCCATAGTTAGCTGTACATTGTATTATAGTATGGCACTGTCCCTCTTTACCCTATCTAAGGCCCTAAAAACAAAAACTTCCATATAAAAAATTTTCTTGGAGAAAGTTGAAAGAAAATAAATCTTATCATTTTACAAATGTTTGAATAGACCACCATCAATTTATTTTTCAATTTAATTACATGTTGAATTGTTTTACTCTTTTTTTTGAAAACCAAAACATTTTGACATTATCCTCAGTAGGATACTATTCGTTTATCTAATATGCAGTAAACCATAGATGCATCCAATAACATTTATATATGAAAACATTCAAGAGCATGTTAGATTCAATTATGCTCAATGTATATCCCCTGGGAATAGGGTAGGGTGACAATTTATGAGTTTTACAAAGAATTAAAAAAGGAAAGCTGCTGAAGAAGAAAAGAGGCCCTACTAACTCAGGTGAGCGTTGTGACCCATAGGCTTATTGTTCTGTGGTGTCGGAAAGTGCAGATGGGGAATTAATTGTATTAGGTATTTTCGTTCGTTTTTTTTTTGGCATTCATTTAATCATATTGGGGCGTTTGTAGTCTATTTTATGCTCTGCATCAATATATTACACTATATTTAGTTTCTTTTTATGGGCTTGTGTACTCGTATATACTCGCCTAAAAGTCGGTCTGCCTATAAGTCGGTTGTATTTAATAAGCTTATATATCAGAGGGACTGACCTCGTATAATACCATTAATTTTATAGCTCGCCTATAAGTCGAAAATAGAGTTTTGGACCAGAGATTAACTCCCAAAAATCCGACTTATAGGCGAGTATATACGGTAAATCAAACGGAATTGTCAGAATCAGAATCAGTTTATTCTCTCAAACCATACAACATGGTACATGAGGAACATAAAGTATATACAATGTCTTTAAAGTCGTCAGAGGTACATTTAGTATAAATATACACACATATAAATATATTTATATATATACATAAATGTTTAACAACTGCATGCATGTAGAGAGGATGTACATATAGTACATGTAATAATAAAGTATATGCAAAAAGAAAACACCAGGAGGACAGCTAAGAAGGACAGACAGTCTCAAATATTTTTGAAATAAATGTACATAGTTTTTGTAAAGATTGTATATTTGAATTGGCCATGAGTTCATAAAACTTGACAACATTTGGTCTGGTGCAGTAACTTTTGTGTAAAAAT
>PRKT01000099.1:147383-176244 GCA_003671525.1 Saccostrea glomerata | reverse complement strand
TCGTTTATGTACAAGGAAAATAAAAAAGGTGACAGATTTTCGCCTTGTCTTACCCCGACATTACATTCAAAAAATCCCGAGGACATTCCATTTTGTTTCACTAAAGACTTAATTCCCATGTACATATTCCTTATATAATTGAAACATTTTCCGTTAATACCATTTCTGAATAGCTTATTCCACAAACCGTTTCTCCATACAGTGTCAAATGCCTGTTTAAAATCAATAAATGCACAAAAAAGTTTCGCATAACTATACTTCGTGAAAGGACGTTGCAAGTTCAATAAACTACTTGTATATAATTGTGGGACAAATATTATTAGAAATCGAAATATACGTATGAAAGACTTGAAATTCTTGTATTTTGGATAAATTATCGTGTTCAATAAAAATTCTTAGAGGTTTGGTTAGTGGGGAAGGGGGGTTGATTCGTCAGGTGCCTGTAATGGAGGGCTGCAGATGTACTCAGACTTGTATTCGGTATTAACGACCTTGCTACAAATTTAGACATGTATAATCATCAACTACGGTCTTTGAGCAATGAGCTGTCTTTTTTAATTCAATATATACTGCGATATGGGACCATGATTGATACGATCTCGTCTAAAGGACATGTCCCCTCCTCCTGCTATAGGATTCGAACCGGAGACGTAAGGTTCCCAGAAGATTTTGAGTGATACCGACCTATATTTTGTGTTTTCTTGATTATGTTTGTTTTGAACATATTTCATTGACAATATATTGTCCTCTCCCATTATCCTGATTGTCTCTCCTTATAAAGGAGGAACTCCTTATAAAGGGGATTGTTCCTCCAGTTTTACAATTTAACATATCTTTTCCCAAGGATGCTTTGTACAAGGTTTGATTAAAATTGACCCAGTGGTTCTTGAAAAGAAGTTGAAAATGTGAAAAGTTTACAAACAGACGGGCAGACAGCTAGCCGGATGGACGCTGGGTGATCAGAAAAGCTCACTTGAGCGTTCGCCTCAGGTGAGCTAAAATTGCAATGTATCCCCTCCTCACAAAATACGATTAATTTTTCAAATTATTTTGGTCATTTTTTTTTTTATATAATCCACTTTCGAAAATGATACCACGCCATTCTGTCAATTAAATACTGGTAATTAAGCGAAAGTTATACATGTAACAACCCTATTTCCTCTTCAACCTTCCTTCTTTTTGACATTTTTTTAGACCCTAACCTGAATACGTAGATGAACAACGACCGGGTCCGTGTAACACTTAACAATTCAAATTTCAAAAATGATTTTGAGTTTAAGAATGTTAATATAGTTGGTCAAATTTCTTAAACGGTAGGGGTTGATTGTCATCTACATACCGATACCATTGTTTAACCTGAGTCGGGGAATTGAGTATAAAGTATAAACAAATATTATTTTAATTTAAGATTATTTTTTTAATTCGACAAATTAATTGTTAGGTAGGCGAGCATTGTGGTATATGAGCATATTATTCTTTCTTGCTGCTCCCTCCTCCCATTCCTTCCCTCTTCTTCCCATTGCATTTTTTTCCTTCACCTTCCTTTCAACGCTTCATGCCATCATCCATTCCTAAACCACCACCTTCCTCATTCAAGGCCGTAACTACCATTGAGGCAAGTGAGGCAAATGCCTCACTAAATTTTTAGAGTTTTATGAAAAGTGAAAAATTTACATGCATTGAACTTATCAATTATGTGTGTCTTCATGCTAAATTAATATTTTCAACTTTTGTCTTAATTTCTGTAAATCACTCATTTCACTAGAAGCCTCATTTTCATTTTAGAATTCATGTAAATATAATTCAAAATGTTTGTTTTGTAAATTGTTTGATTGTTTAACATCCCTTCTAAAAATTTCTCACTCACATCGAGACACCACTACTTTCCGGTTGAGGGCTGAAAGTTTTTAATTTGTACTGGGCTTACAGGGTCAATGAAGATAATTAAACAGTGAGGAAATTTTTGTGTCATCACCTACATAGGACCTCTATTTATACAGTCTCATCCAAAGGACCGGTCTCTATACATCCCGCAGTGAGATTCGAACCCGCGACGTAAGGATCAACTCCATAGTCTGCGACTCGAGAGCATGCACTCTAATGATTGTGCCACGCGGGCGACAATTCAAAACGTAATTTAAAAAAAGATTTATTTAAATATTTTATTTTCTAATATCCAGGTTTCAGGACCCCCCATTCACCCTGGAAACCCCCATCACTGGCCATAAGGTACTACCCTTGTACCGTCTGGGACTAGGAATGCCCAGCATCCTTGCCTCACTAAAAATTAGAGCCTAGTTACGGCCTTGTCATTTTTAATAAAACTAGAGATATTGTGAGCAATGAGCTCACTAAATGATAACCCCCCCCCGCCTCACATATGGTTATGATGGCAAAGTCCATGTTTTGCTGTGACCAGGAAACTCAAAATATGTGTCAGATCAAAAGGTAAAATAGGAGGTGCACAATGGCACTATGTATCAAAGATTCTGTGAAAGTTTCATTAAATTTCACTCAGTGGTATAAGAGGAGTGCGTATAAGAGATGGGTACCCCAAAGCGTAACAGACAGACGGACGGACGGACATATCGATTACTATATACCCTCCTGCTTTTCAAGCGGGGGGTATAATAAATCCTTGGCGCTTCACTATTTCGCAAGTAAACACTGGGTATTAATACAGTAGAATACACTTGTTTAAACTTCCACTATTATCTACCTCATTGTTTGTTTCTAAAGTCGTATTAATATTAAAGGTAGACATATACATATACTATATGTTTATGGGACAAAGTGTAGGTGCGCTGTATACTGTACAAGAGACGGAAAAATAAGTGACACGTGGGGGAAAGACATGCGTAATGTTTTCTGTCCCATCTGGTCAGAGACCTTTGCTTTGTAGTGTAGAATGAACGTCAATGTTCTTATTATTACAAATATACTGATATGATTTTGGGGCAGTTAAGTAATACATGCAAATACAGAGAGAGAGAAAAGAAAAAGAGAGAGGCGGGAGAAGAAGGAGCGAAAGAATTAAGTTTTTTAAAAATGTGGCGTACATTACTGGGTGTTACTAGAAGGTGAAGGTTATGCAATTTATTATCAATCTCATAAATTCAGACAAAGGTAACACTTTGGGTAAAAAACACGGGTCCCTGGAAACATCCGAGGTAGTGAAGCGGACGGTATATAGGGAACTTATACTGTCTCGCCATGGAGCTAGCTTTTCTGGTGTTGCGGTAGTCTCCCTCTAATTCAGGCAAATTAAGCAACGGCGAGCCTGTTTAACTCTTGGATGGGTGACCTCTTCCCGTTACAGTAGGATAAGATGTCTAGGAGTAAAAATCCCCTGTCGATCAGACACATCCGCCGTTTTACCATATGTGTATTACTTGATGTTTTGTGCCCCCCCCCCCCCTAATCGAATAGGTTTAATCTGACCGTAGAAATTAAATAAACATGATGTGTTTGTGAAACACTATGCGCCTGGCGGAAACAAAGTTCGAAGAAGCTATTTTTAGCATATAGTTCACAGTCAAGGTCACAAGGTCATTGACCTTGGTGTCATTTGAAAGAACTTAATTAGTGGAGTAGGCATACAAAATATGAAAACTCTTATCTCCTAGGGTTCAAAAGTATTGGCAAAAGTTTGAAAAAGCTATTTTTAGCATAAAGGTCACATTCAAGTTCGAAAGGTTAATGACCTTGGTTTCATTTGAAAGAACTTAATTAGAGTATGCATATCAAATATGAAGTCTGTATCTCTCACGGTTCAAAAGTTATGGCGAAGGTTAAAGTTGACTACAGACAAACAAATAGATAAACAGACAAACACGACAAAAACAATATACTCCCCGAATCTATCGTATCGGGCGCATAAAAATGTTACAATTTCTGAGCAATCGATGCATGGAGTTTTGCGCCTTTCTTCCTTGTCACAAAACTTTTTTGCCTACTTTCGAAAAATTTTAAATTTGGCCGAAAGATACCATTACTCGAGTAAGCTGCAGAACTGTAGCTCTCCGGAAAAAAAATATTGACAGGTCTGTCAATGCTATACTCGAGTTTGAAAAGCCGCCATATGCATGGGGCATCAGTGTCTGTTAAATTCTTGTTAAGAAAGAACTCTGACAAAAACCGATTGTTTTTACATATAAAAATTAGATATCTACAGCTTACTTGTGAAAAATGTAATTATACCAACCAAAGTAAAGTCAACCTACCTATGTATATATACTATATATATATATATATATATATATATCTGCCTAGTCTTTAAAATTCCACGAGTGTTGCACCAGGCGGAAAAAGGGCAATGACTAGGGATTTCACAGCTTCTCTATCTTCGGCTATTTTTGCAGGCTTTTTGATATCAATAATATTGTTTGTTTTTGAAAAAATAAAAAATGGAACTTTTAAATTCACTTACCTTGTCAGTGGTCATTTGCAAAATCATTTTGTTAAAAAACATTCTGATTGTATACACAATTTAAGTACTCTGAAGTTGATATTAAAAATTTAAATTGCTTGAGTTTTTGATTTCCAATATCTATGTGGTTTTTGAATACCCATGGGTACGAATTGCGCCCCGTTATTAGCAGACCTGATTTTGTATTCATTTGACGCAGAATTTATTGACGTACTGTCAATTAACAATAGTTATTTCCTTTCTTACGTTGATACGATATATCCCGGTGAGCTCCAAAAAATAAAAGATACCAAAGAGTCCGACAATTCTCTCATAAATAGATATTTTACTTGAAAAAGACGTTAATGGTAATATAACAATCAAACTTTATGATAAACGTGATGACTTTAGCTTTTCAATCGTCAACCTCCCTCATTTATGCAGCCATCCGTGAACGGGGTTTGTATCTCTCAGTTTATTAATTCGATACGGATCTACGTATGAACAATTAATTTAAAAAAAATAATAATAATAACCAAGATAAATTATTGACAAACAAATTGATGAAACAAGAACATCAGCAGCCTCGTTTAAAGCAATCATAAGTCGTAAGTTCTATGGCCGATACAACGACTATGAGGCGCCGTTTTGAAATTTACTGCCAAAAAGTGATATATCCTATTCGAATAGGTGATATCACTTTTTACTAGTAAATGCCAATACAAAATGACGCCCCATAAATGACCTTGTCTGCAAATACAATTTGATAAATGTTGACTTGCGTTTTTCATACTTTTAATTGTTCGGCCATGATATACACATTGAATTGTCGACGAATTTTTCTCTCCATTAATTCCCGATTATGACAAGGACACAGAGGATGTGACCGGTCGGCAGGGCATGCTCACTCCTTCATAGCACCTGATCCCACCTCTGATGTTTAATTGGAGGTCCGAGTAAATTATACAATTTATCTTTCATAAACAGTTTTGTGTTCACTTCGGTTTTGCAAGCCTGAATATCTTCAACAACTTCATGTTCAAGTTAAGGTCTTTTAAACACACCCGTTATGAAAGATGTCCTAAACTTTCATCAAAGCTCTAGGCATACAGTATACCAGGGACCTAAGTATACACATCTTTTTATTGATTATAAATATAGTTTGCACGACATGCATGATGATTCGATCCTTTTATATAATGACAGTAAATAAATTCCACACATTTAAGATGTAAATAATTTAAAGCATACATATAATATTGTGTCCTGACAGAAAATGATTATTTGATTTAAATTCATAATTTTATCCAAAAAATAATTAAACATGTTAAAATAGATTCATTACACTATTAAAATTAACAGACAAAATATAGATTTTTTATTGTTGTTAAAAATGCTGATTAAACTTAATGCATTATCATTTTCATTTTGTGTAAAGTAATATTTCAAAGAAGTTTAAATAAATGCTTTCATAACAAACCTGGCTGCGACCTTACCATTTTTACTTTTGACCAATCAGAGAACAGCACGGTAACACGTGATGTTACATAAGTTGGGACTGTATTATTGGTAGTACATCGATGGTTTCGTTGAGTATGTAATGCTATAACTAACAGTATCAATGTGAAGATGGTTGACTTGGCGAAAGAAGCATTTAATACTCAAAATTTTCAACTGGCTGCGGAAATTTATGAACGAACAATTAAAGAAAACGGACCTTCTCTGGATTTGTGCATGGGACTAGCTGATAGTTTTGCATGTTGTGGTCATTTTGAGAAAGCCTTTGATGCTTATGCCAGTGCATTCAGACTTGGAAATCTTTCACCATCATCTTTAAACCGTCTGGTGTCAGCTTTAGTCAACACTGTGAAACAGGACAACATTGCAACCAGTGCTAACATGAGCAAAAGTTGCATGTTTACATGCACTATATGCAGAGGATTATTTAATGAACCAGTGACAATTCCTTGTGGTCATACTTATTGTAGAAAATGTTTCGAAAGAGATCAATCAAAAACATGTAGAACGTGTGGTACAAGTCATCATTTTGTGAGGACTTCAAGTTTTCAGTCAAATGTGCTTCTTTCTAGATTAATAGAAAGTTGGTTTCCTAATGAAAGCAAGGCTAGCCGTTTAAAAGCAGAAGGAAACAAATTTTTTGAAAGAAGACAATTTGATAAATCAATAGAACTATACAGCTTGGCCATCGAATTGTGTAAGTATTGAATTTGTTATGAAACATATTTTGTTGAGACCGGAAGATGCCTAATGAAAGCAAGGCTAGCCGTTTAAAAGCAGAAGGAAACAAATTTTTTGAAAGAAGACAATTTGATAAATCAATAGAACTATACAGCTTGGCCATCGAATTGTGTAAGTATTGAATTTGTTATGAAACATATTTTGTTGAGACCGGAAGATGATTGTTTTGTAATATGTGAACTTCCGGTGTAAATGGGACACAGGTGCCTACTTTCGGTTTGATTTTAGTTGGTTGCGTAAGCTTTCTTTTATGTAAAGGACAGGTTTCTGTACTTTCTAAAATGTTTTATGTCATTTTTACTGTGTGATTTAATCGTCTACCCTGTATGTTCTCTCCATAGATTTATAGTTACAATATTATTGATCTGCAAATTAGTGTAATCGTACCGCGTTATGGAAGAAGTCCCCACCTCGGTTAAAATATGTTCCAAATAGCAACTAAGTTGCAATTCGAAGCAAACTGCTAAGAAATGACCATGGAAATAACAAAAGGAGTGATACTGAAAATAATGTAGCAAATTTAGAAATATATATCTTTTACCCATATAGAAAATAAAACATATGAAGATGATATAATATTCCAGAGTTGTGGAAAACTGCCGGTCATGCCGGCAAAACCGACAAAAAAATTTGCATGACCGGTAAAAATGCTATCAATGTCGGTCCAAATGACTGGCCCCTTATTTGGGTAAAAAAAAATTTTGTTTTACCATTTATGATCTGTTCATTTCCCATCTTAATTATCGTACCTTATATGCGATTGCGTAATACCTTTTCTTTAAATGAGATCGAGGCTGTTAATGAAAGCGAAACTAGCATGGTTCTTATGACCTATTAGATTTACAAGTGGGGCAGAATTAGGTAGAAAACGTATCAAAGAAAAAAATAAAGTTAAGAGGAGCTTAATTAATATGAAAAATTTCAACAGAAAGAATTCAAGCACAGGAGGGGAAAGCAGTTAATCTAATACTCCCAACTGTCCTGGATTTTTTTTTTTTTTTACTGATCGTGTTGATATCTTTATTATCGATGCAAAGAATTTTTGCAATTTTTAGACCCATTTTCTAGGTTAATATAATTCCAAAATGCATAAATGTTTAAAAAAAATTATACATTGATTCATTATGCTGAATAGGCATTGTCACTTGCCCAAAAGTGGTATCTAGTATGTTATTGTTATAAGTGCAAAATTAACAAAAAACGGAAGAGGACTTGGAAATGGAGACTGAATTTTGTTTCATTATTAACATGATTTATTAAAAAGATGTGTTATAAAGTGAACAAATATTAAGGTTCTTTTTTTATTACTATTTCAGACCGACAAAAATCACTTCAGACCGGCTTATTTTGTTTTCTTGTCAGTCCAAATGACCGGCTATCTGAAAAAGTTTTCCACAACTCTGATATTCTATTCATTATCGCAAAATTTTTGAAGCAACATGCCATGAGGATATGTCAATAAACTGAGATATTTTAATAGCCCAATTATAATTGAGATATAGCTAATTCATGCTGTATGGTTTAATTAGTGTAAATATAATGCTTGACCATACTAAGATATTGTATTATGGATCATACGGTGCTGCATGATCGAACAACAATTATCCTACTAAATTTAAGTGTAACTTATATAAAATTTTATCTTAAATTCTTATTAAAAGTTCAACATTTATGATTTCTTTTTCATTTAATTGTCATTAGATTTAACACAATATTAACTATGCACATTTTGTGAGGATTTTTTATCCCTGTACGTTGAATTATGTATTTGATGACAAGCATGATTGCTTTTTGAAGACTGAAACTAGGGAAAAAGAAGAAATCTCCTAAGAATTTATTTTCATCTTGAATTTACTTTATCTTGCTACTTTAATATGTATTCATCTTTTGGTGTTAATCATGATAAATAAATTGTCATTGACAGAAAAAACAATGTGGCGATTCATTCTATACAAATAAACACAGTAATAAAATGAGCATTTAATTTTTAAAGGAAAATAAATCCAGTATGACAATTATTGTAAAAAGCTGTCCAGAAAAAAAGTTAAATCTATGTGAGACAGTCTTGTTCATGAACTCATACACAATTACAAGTACAGCTGACTTATATAACAAATTGGCTAAATAGAGATTAACTTAATATCAAGCTTTTGATATAAGGTCTCAAAGTGAATTTTTCAAATTATTGATCATTCCAACATCAAAAATTCTTTTGTTTTACTTGTTGATTTTAACTTTGTTGAAGGCATCTTACTAATACTATACATTTTACACAGAATAATGTACCTGTATTTTCTAATTTATTTAGCTCCACATGATCATTTGTTACTCAGCAATCGTTCCCACGCCTTTGTCTCACTTGATCGATTCAGCGAGGCTATGAAAGATGCAGAGAAAGTTGTTGAACTCCGTCCCGACTGGCCAAAAGTATGTATCAATAGAACTCAGTGTGTTAATTTAAAAATGAAGCAGAACATAAAAAAAAAATTGTAGATTTAGTGTTATAAGAATTAAACAATTTATATTAAGTTTAATTTTTTAATTAAAAATAAACCTTTTTTTTGGCAGGGGTACTTCCGTAAAGGGTGTGCTCAGTTTGGCATGAACCTGTTTGAGGACGCTGTTGTATCATTGCTTCAGTGTCTGGCCCTGGATTCAGAAGTCCAATCAGCAAAAGACTACCTCTCCAAGGTACGACGGAGGAAACAGCAATAAAACTAACATAGTTTTTTTTAACTTTGATAAAGGATAATATAATGTAATTATTTTTGATGTCATTGAATACTTTGTTCTGTGTGTGTGTGTATAAAACATAAAAAACAGGACAGTATAACATATAAATAAACAAACTAATTTGATATTTTTGTAATGATATGAATGTACATTATTATTATAGTCTCTGCACAAGATTTTGTCACCTTTTCCAAATGAGGATGTGAAAGCTTTAGCCTTGAAGAATCAGTTTAACCCTTCACTGCTGACCCAGTTGATCCGTGCCAACTTCAGCTCTGCTCTTCTCCTACCTCATATCACCATGGATAAGTTAGATCAACTCAAAGGCATCATTGACGAAACCCTCTTCAGCGCAACTAACTTTGTACTGGGACAAACAGAAAAGAAACCAAGCTTTGATAAGGTAACCTTTGAACATATTTGGATGTTCGATATTCTTAAAATCTTTACTTACTTTAGCAAAGAAGGATAGCTTGTGGATCTTTTGCTAAGTAACTTTTTCAAGTTTGTTCTGTGGTGGTCTGAAGAATTGGTACTAGATTTAGAAAAGTTATTCAAAGCTCAAAGCTGGACACTGCAACAGTAAAATCAAGGAGAGGCAATTAACCAGCTTAAAAAGAGTCTTTGGCAGGTTTAAAAAAAGAGAGTTGATAGATATGGATATTTTATAGATATTTTTATCGTTTTCAAAAATATTTTTCAATGCATAAGGAAAGATAAAACATTTATTTTTTAATATTTGTATAGGATGGGCCGAGTTCCTTGGAGCATATACCCAGAGAAAGAGATGGAAATGGAGAGACAGTACCTGCACAGAAATGTATGTAATAGTTTTAGGATCTTATCTACTTAAAAAAATCAAATTTCAAGAATAATTCTTGTAGATTTCAAAATGGCATCAATGAAGTCCCTTTTGGAAATTTTCAGGTGTGTCTGAACCAAGTAGTAGAAGAGAATCCCCGGTCAGTTTCCTCAGAGGAGCCCGATCAAGATCCCAGTCCCCCTACAGCAGAAACACTGACGGCGGCAGAAAACGTACACGGGAACCAAGCACCACTCAACCACCACTATCCCCTCAGGAGACACCACAGAAGCAACAGAGTATGTATAGAAATTCAACCAAAGATAATAAAGTCAATAGCTCTATCCACAATAAATAAATTGAAATTAATTTTTAAGTAATACATATCTCAAAAAAATCTATTAAAGGTAACTACCCGTTATACAAATTCCTTGAACCATATTAAAAAGACATGATTTAAAGATTATATTTTTTGGATATTAATCGTAAGGAGAAGAAAGAGTCTTAACATCTAGATGTTTTGGGTTTTTTTTTCAGAAGCACAAGACCTTGTACCAATGGATGTGAGCAAGGCCTTGGTAAATGCTGATGACTTTGAGTGCAGTCTTTGCTATCGACTGATGCACGAACCGGTCACCACCCCATGTGGTCATTCCTTCTGTCGACAGTGTCTTGACAGATGTTTAGATCACCAAAGCAATTGTCCTCTTTGTAAAGGCTCATTAGTTGAGGTATGAAAATGTCTCTGTCTTTCTTCTCTTGTGAATGATGATGCACAATTGAATTAGAATAATGCAAGTTTTGTTTTTGATTTGTAGTATTTAGCCGAGAGACGTCAAACCAGAGATGAATCATTAGAAAATATTCTTAAAACCTATTTCCCTCAAGAACATGAAACAAGAAAAAAGATTCATGAGGATGAATTGGTTGAACTTGCAAAGTAAGTCAGCATCAGTGCCAATGTTTGAGTATTGTATTTAAAATTTTAATTAAAAAATGAATACAGAACCATGATTTAATTATGAAATGCTATTCTAATAGGAAAGTTGTAGAAGTGTAAATGACTCATATATTATAACAATATTTTATTATGTTATCAGAATGGGAGAAGATGAGAAACACCATATACCTATATTTGTCTGCACGCTAGCCTTTCCTGGAGTAACCTGTCCCCTTCACATCTTTGAGCCGCGGTATCGTCTGATGGTCAGACAGTGTATGGAGGCTGGTACTCGACAGTTTGGCATGTGCATCTCTATGGGAGATGACCAGTAAGTTTTACTTGATCAGAATTTCTCCATCTTCAAAATTTGTAAAAAAAAACTGTGAAAATTTATATGACAATGTAAACACTGTACTCAGCTATCAATTTATGTCTTTTACAGAGATGATTTCTCAGAGTACGGCTGCATGTTAGAAATTCGAGATGTTCAGTTCTTCCCTGATGGAAGATCCCTGGTGGATTGTATAGGAGGGCGTAGATTTAAAGTTTTATCCAGAGGACACAGAGATGGGTACAACACCGCCAATGTAGAATTTCTGAGAGACGTTACTATACCTGAAAATGATGTGCAAGGTATGAGCAAGATTTTAAATTTTCAAGTCCTTTATTTTTCATATTCATTAATGTCACTTTAAACACCAACACGATTTACATTATAAATTTGTTTCCTACCACTTTAGATGTTTGGCATCTTTACTTATGAAGAAGTTCAGTGTAAAATTAACAAGTATTTTTTTTACAGCTGTTAACAAACTACAAGAAAAAACCTACAGGGAAGTTAAATCCTGGTTTGACCATCTGCCAGGTATGCAAAGAAATCAGATATCTCGACATTTTGGTGGATTTCCCGCCTGTGACAGCGACTACCAGGGTAATCCCAATAGCACGGCGTGGTTATGGAAGGTTCTACCGATACTACCCCTAGATCCACGTATACAGCTGACAATGTTAGCAATGACATCTTACAAAGAGAGGCTGGAGGGAATACTGAGGGTGTTAGAATACATCAAACGGAGACGCAGCTTCTGACTAATAGACCAAATACCTCATACGATCACAAACCTCCTTCACAGCTACAGGTTTACCATAGGGCTTATTTTAATACTGGCTTTATTAATTCAGCTGGCAATCTGAACAATTTCCTCGGTTATATATTTTGTCAAGACTATCCATTTCTTGAATGTTTTATCCAGAATATGTATATTTTTTTTCTGTTGTTTTTGTTCCTTGTATATAGAGTGGATATATTGTATGATCTTTGTATGAAATGAGGAAGAGTGTTACATATGGAAGAAAGTTCTCACAATTTAAGGATATTATTTTCATATACTATTTCGAAAATGATATTTTATTTTTTATTTTTAGTGGTAATAAAATGTACTTGTACATTTTTATTTCAAGCACAGCAGAAACGTCTATTGTTTTTATTCAGTTAAAGAAATTGTAATGTTATGCAAGTTTCATTTTTTGCATATTTACATGTAATTTAACTTTTTTGATTAAATGCACATACATGTAGTATGGAAAGTGAATGTTGAACCCCCCCTTTGTGACTACTGTATAATGTTGGTAAAACTTGATTTGATTTTGACTGATTGCATTGATAATTTTGTTTTAGTTTATTTTACTTGCAAGATAAAAGCAATCTGCAATGAGTACCCTAATCTGTGATAATACACTTTCAGTAGTCAGGTTATTTATACCTATTTTTATAACTTGTTCTCATTCTTGTAATGGTTGTTTAATCTGCTAGGTAATCCATAAGCTGTACATTGCTTTTATAGCTTAAATTAAATTTCAGTATTTCATTTCATAAACCAGTTATAATTTATGTAAATGTTAATTTATTCTGTGTTCTTTTATTTTAAAGACAAATTTTAGTTTCATTTGAAACTTACAAAAAAGTCAGTTTTGATTTTTTTTAAGGTTTATTCATATTTTTATTGTTGAAAATTTTATATAAAAAAAAAATCAGTGATTTAATTTATTCTTTCTACCGTATAAGCAGAAATTTTAGTGAGAGTTCAATTTTGGCTTTTTCTAGCGAAGGTATTTTGATTGCCAAAATTAAACATTGTTAACAATTTGATTCAGCATTAGAGGATCCATTTTCTTTCTTTGCAAAATTGCTTCAAAATAAAATGCAGATTTTTAAGCTCAAATTGCTAAATTTGCATCTCACTAAAAATTCTATTTATACAGTATTTCAGGGATTTTATTTTGTAAGTTAAAACTTGCAGATGAATATGTAGTAACGGAGGAAATGACAATCTGTTCATTGTAACAAATATTGCAAGTTAAAATATTTTTCTGTTTCCAGAAAACTTTAATTTTTTTTTATGAGTTACTATTGGTTAAAATGTTTTCATTTTCATGATGGGCAGATCCAGAAACATTTGGAGAGAATCATTTTGTTGTTAGAACATTTTCCAATAATGATGTATTTATTTCACATCAATTTAATAAAATAAAAAATAACTTTATTGAAATGTTTTTTGTTAATTAGCTACAGACACATTTGTGTGATGTAGTTGTCTTTCCTGATTCACAAGAGGTGAAGTTATATCATGCACTAAAAAATAAGAAAAATCTATGCACGTGTGTACATGTGTAGGAGGTATCCATTTTAAGGCTAGCTTTACTTTTGTTACCCTCAAAAGAAGGGCATGATTTTATGATGTACGAAGGTTGTCCAAAAATTCCTAAGTCATACATTAATGAAACTTCGTACATAGATTAAACCGACACTATCTAATAAACTTATGGACAAATATGGAGTAACTGCACAAATTTCCACTTTAAAAGACACATTTCATTGTCTGGTGTAGGAAGGCGGCGCAATACTCAAAAGTTGCAATAAAAATTTTGCATATCATATTAAAAATCCTACGGAAAAGTAATTACTACCCTGTATTTTTTGAATGGAAATGGAAATTCTTATTACTGTTTTATTAACTATATTTCCTCAAATTTTGGTGTTTATGCTTTGATAAATATGAATTTTATAACGTTTTATATACATGTTGTTGAAATCCAATTTTTTTTTTAAAATGTCGGCTGTGTTGGCACAGGCGGCGCACTGGACAATGATCAAGTGTTTTTGATCCTGAATTCACTCTTACAGAAATGTACCAGTCATAAATGTTTGGTAGACTAGGAAATTTTTTCTCGTCCTTAGTATTTTAAATGACTAAAACGGTTTCTCTATGTATATGTGAATAACAGTAGCTTAAATAAAAGACAGGGCTAAGAACTGGGCAAGAGTTCCACTGTGCAACTCCATTCGAGAAAACAGACGAAAATCCCGTAGAAATATAGCGTTTTCAAATTATCATTATTATTTCATACCTATACATGCATATACTTAGTTTACATATTTGATGTTTGATCATATCATAGTTATTAAGATATTTCACATTTGTGACTATAGCCGTTTCGTTTAATTTAAGAATTTGATTCTGGTAATTGAAATATTTTCTCCAAAAATTGAACCGTTGACATTTGTATTTTTTTGACGTTGCAGTTCGAGAACGATATCACTTTATATGTTATTACTCGAAATGTTTTCAAGTAAACATGATAAAACTTCGAAATATATTTGCCAAGAACATGCTTTATCCACCCTGAAAATTTTATAAAGATACATTAATTTCTTTAAAAGATATGAGCTCAGTCTACGAAAATTTGGGACAACCCTCGTACTTCACCTCAAATCAAACCTGAGGAATTTGACACAAGAAAGTTATAAAATGATTTTCGGCATGGTATTATATAGCTGTTCGAAAAGTTTCTTTGAAAGTCACGTGGTTATATAGGGTATAAATAGTAAGCCATGCGGGAGCGCAGCGCTCGCTAGGATTTAGAGATTAGTATGGCTGGTGATGAAACAATGGAGTGGGCTATACATCTAAATTAGTTGTTAGTGGCCTAAAATTGAATAACCAACTAAGTAAATAATTATGATGAGCAAGAGTGCCTCTACCAAAATTGTGAATTTATGACCCCAGGGTCAGGAGTTCTGGTGTTAGGGCGGGGCTCTATTGATTATATAGTGAAAATACAATATTTCTTTGAAAATCTTCTTCTCTGCTCCTAGGTATCAAATAAACTGACTAAGTACATAGTTATGATGATAAAAAATGCTTCTACCAAAATTGTAAATTTTATGGCCCCAGGGTCAGGAGTTCTGGTGTTAAGGCGTGGCTCTATAATGATTATATAGTGAAAATACACTACATCTATGAAAAACTTTTTTTCTACTCCTGGGTAAAAAGCAGATGAAGAAATTATTTAAGAAATAAACAACGTTATTCAGTGAACACATGGCGTTATGAATAGCAATTGCTCTGCTGGCATATTCCATGATGCGCGCTAGCAAGTGTGCCTTTTCAAAAATTGTGCAATGTGTAGACCTAGGGTCAGGGGTTCATGTGTGGTAGGGACACTTGCCGAATATTACTGATTAGTTGAAATGCATTTTTTTTACCCCTTCTCTGCTTATGGGTATTAAGTAAACAAACTAAACAATTGTTAAGTGTATAGTTATGATTAGCAATGGTGTCTCTTTCAAAATTGTGAATGCAATAGCATCTAGCTTAAAAGATAAACCAAATTCAATCATTTGAAAGTTGTTGCATGATGCTCAGGTGATCTATAAGGCCCATGGACCTCTTGTTACTTATCAAAATGATAAAAAATAAATGAACTTACATTTATTTAGTTAAAAATGGAGTTTTAAATTAATAATTAATTTCTATTATTGTACTTTTGAGACATGAATTATTTTTGATAGTATTCTGTATCGGCAAACATTAAGGGTGGGGGGGGGGATGGTCTCCCCCCCCCCCCCCCCCCCCCCCCACCTTCCACTCAGTTCCTACGGCCATGGACACTATATACATCAGTTTTGTATTCAGTTATGTGCAAAAGTTATTACAAATAGAAAAAAATCGCAATTCTTATTATCAAAATACAACTTAAGAAAATAACAATATTGAAAATATTCTCTCTTTGTTAAGTTCATTATTTTCAATGTTTTAAATTTATAAGTAATACTTTATAAAACGATAAAATAAATGTATATAGGCTATTTTATATTCCATTTGCGTCCATTTGAGTTTCCATTCAAGGGTCCATTTGTTTTTGTTTCCATTTGGGTTCCATTTGGCTAAATAGACGCACCCGTTTTTTATCACGTATATTATGAGAGAATGATTGCACAGGAATTTCCATTTGACCTTGTATTTAATTTGTATGCACTGCTCAATCGGACTTAAAAAAATCAAATGGCCTACATTCACGGCACACATCTTTTTATTGATTATACATATATAATGAAGGAGTGTTAAAGCCTTTTATCATTTTAGAAAAGAATATTAGAAAGTTATCATACATGTAAATTTGATATAAAAAAAAAGCAGTGACTGTGAATAAGTGTGTACCCATTGCACCTGGGGTTTCGTAACAAAAATTATAACTATGTAGAGGAACTCAAGGGGCCATTGAGAAAAAAAAGGAATGATTCGGTGCGATGAAAATTTTATCGTTGCAAAAATTCACAAACTAAACATGTTACAATATTTTAATAATAAAAAAAATGCAGAAGGCACCATCAATGTGTATTTATTGTGACAAGACATTTTAATGGGTATAAATATTTTTGTTTTAGAAAAAAATGGCTTAATGGAGAGTGCGCTTTTCATATTCTTCAGTGAGGAGCCTTTATAGAGTCCTGGAAATAAATAGTACCCGAGAATAACCGTGCTCAATACTTGAAGCTACCGGGTCTAAAATTACAACAGTCGATCAAATTGAACCTTGGACTAACACGTGTTGGGGTTTCGTAATAATTAACATGATTATGTAAGGATATTTTTTTTGGTTATGTCTGCATGCATCAATAAATTCTGTGGTTATAATACAGACAACCCTATTCCTCAGCAAATGGAATATAATGCCTTGCTATCGTGCATGATTCAAGATGTCTTTTCCTGACACTACTTATTTTGGCCACTAGGTCAGACATGCTACTTATAAATGCGTCAAGGACATTATAATATTACAATAAACAGGGAAAGTTAACAATGTTTAGTCTGATTAAAACAAAACCCAGCCACCCACCCATCTATCGACGACGATAGTAGAAGGACAATGTTGGCTCTGTATTTTTCCTCACTGGACGATCAACAAACCAGTTCTCCCGATAATCTAGGGTTGAAAGAATTTAAAAGTGGAGCCCCCCCCCCCCTCCTTAAGGAATTCAATGCATCGACCCGTTTCTGATGAGGAACATTGAGGATTATAAAATTCTTGAAGAGGGTAACTGATTGTCTTGATTTCTTTTGATGAAATATATGGAGATAACGAACAACATTCAAGCTCAAAAGTCCATAAAACAGTACAAAATAGGAGCAGGGCAAACGCGGACCTCCAGAACATCAGGTGGGATCAGGTGTCATGGAGGAGTGAGCATCCCTTGCCGACCGGTCAATCTGCCGTGTGTTCCATATCATGATCGGAAAATAACAGGCAAAAACTATTTACCCATAAAAACGATAGAGACAACAATGTGTATCAGTTAGACCAAACTGTATGAAAATTAGTATTTTAAAAACATTTAAAAATCTTGCCCATAACTTTTGACTGGGTGGGGCTATGGCTTTCATATGTCACAGGTGTAATCCTTGTGACAAGACCTTTCTTTGGGTACCACCAAATCTGACCTCTTGACCTTGGGGTTTGACACACTTTTACACCAAAATTCCAAACTTTTACTTTGTCATTAACTTTTGAACGAATGGTGCTAGGACATTCATATTTCAAATATGTAATCCTTGAGACAAGACCTTTCATTGGATACCAACAACTTAAACCCTTTGACCTTGGAGTTTGACCTACTTTTAAAAACTTTACCTTGGGGAATAACTTTTGAATAGTAAGGGCACTAAACTTAGAGCTAAGGCATTCATACTTCACATCTATAATCCTTGTGACAAGACCTTTTATTGGATACAAACAACTTTGACCTTTTAACAGTGACCTTGGAGATTGACCTACTTAAATTTTTTTTTAACCTAGGCCATAACTTTTGAACAGTTTGTTCTAGGACTGTCATATTTCACATAAGTAATCCTTGTGACAAGACCTTTCATTAGATACCAACAACTTTGATCTTGGAGTTAAACCTTACTTTTAAAAATTTTGACTTTGGCAATAACTTTTGAACGGTTTTGGCTAGGGCGTTAATACTTCACATATGTAATCCTTGTGACAAGACCTTTCATTAAATACCAACAAATTTGACCCTTGAACTTGACTTTTGAGTTTCCTACTTTTTAAAAACTTTAACCTTGGCAATAACTTTTGAACACATCTTGTTTTCAAATATGAATCAAATTCAAAGGCCAAGAAAAAAAGGGGGGGGGGTATATAATTTTTACCATGTCCGTTCGTTTGTCTGTATATTTGTCTGCAAAATTTTTAACATTGCCAATGCTCGTAACTTTGAGTGAGTGGGGTTATGCCTGTCATATTTTACAGATGTATTCTTTGTGACAAGACCTTTCTTAGGCTATCACCAAATTTTACCTTTGGACCTTGACCCTGCAATTCGGGTTTGACCCACTTTAACTAAAAATTTTCAAATTAAACCTTTGTCATAACTTTTGAATAGTACATGCTAGGGCTCTCTTACTTCACCTGTATATATATTGTGATAAGACCTTTGAATTGGTATAAATATTTTTGACCTTGGAGTCTGATCCACTCTTTAATAATTAATAATAACCTTGGTAATGATAACTTTTGAACAGTTAACACTAGGGCTTTCATATTTCTCAGGTGTATTCATTGTAGCAGGACCTCCCGTTAAATATCAACAATTTTGACAGTTTGCCTTGCATTTGAGAAACTTCCACCACGCTATAAATTGCCATATGGGGACATCAGTGTTTCACAATACATCCTGTTTTTATAGTTCTGTTCCCATTCCCTGAACTGGTTTACTTTTCATGAAATTGATTCATGACTTTGGTCTAATGTTTCTTCTTGCATTACATAATTTATGGTTAATAATTTATGAACAGTGGGAAGGTAGGGTCCATGTTAAGACTTTAATTTTCAGATTAAAATTTGCCAGTCTCACTGTTGTACTTGTGGTATTTTACTAGTTTATGCTCTTACTTTTTAGCTCTTTTGGTCAAAGACCAGAGGAGCTTCTGCGATAGTGAGGTATCGCATGTTCGTCTAGCTGTCTGTAAACAATTTTTCAAAATGCTACTCCTAATCTAAAGTTTTGTTCTTCTTTCAATATAATTTGATACACAAGTAGACTACACTAAGATACATAACTACTGCATCAAATTTTGATTTCGACAAACGGTTGGTTACTAAAACTAGAAATTTCTTTGAAGTACTTTCAAAATGCTACTTCTCCTAGAGTTTTGTTCTAGATCTGATTTTAATATACATGTAATTTACTTTCCCAAATTCCCTTATTTTTACAGTAGACAATTTATATTCTAAAATGTGATTAGGAGTAAAGACCAACTGCCTACTCTCCGACTCTGAGCAAAACGAGCCTTATATGTGAAACGTATTACAATTAACATTTAACATTTAAAATAAGCGTTAGCAAATATGATTATTACATTAAAAGAAAAACAAGATGTGTTTGTGAAACACCGATGCCCCCGTATGGCGACATAGCAAAGATTATTCAATAAACTTTTTTTAAATGAAAATTTAATTAATTGGTACCAAAAGTAGGATATTCTCACTGGAAAACAATTGTGAAATTTGAAAGTAGGCCAATGTTAAGGTTTTCAATAAGTACAAAAATCTCCAAGGTCAAGGTCATTGGTATCCAATGAAAGATCTTGTCACATAGAATACTTATGTAGAGTATGGAAGCACTAGCCCTAACCGTTCAGAAGTTATGGCCAAGGTTAAAAGTTTTTAAAAGTAGGACAAACTCCAAGGTCAAGGTCAAAGGATAAAAGTTATTGTTATCAAAGGTCTTGTCACAAGAATATGTTAAATATGAAAGCACTAGCCCTAACCCTTTAAAAGTTATGGTCAAGGTCTGCTCTTTTAATGTAGGTTAAACTCAAATGTCAAGGTCAAAGGGTCAAAGTTCTTCGTATCCAATGAAGGGTCTTTTCACAAAGATAACATATATGAAGTATGAAAGCCATATCCCTTACTGTTCAAAAGTTATGGCCAAGGTTAAAGTTTTTTCACAAGTACGCAAATCTACAAGGTCAGGGTAAAAGGGTCAAGAGAACAGAGAGAGAGAGAGAGAGAGAGAGAGAGAGAGAGAGAGACGGACAGACGGACGGACTCGACAAAAACTATATACCCCCGAAACTTCGTTTACGGGGGCATAAAAAAGAAAAAAAATCCAGACATTTTATCAGAAAAGTACGGAAGCCTTGTAGGATCAATCTACAGAAAGAAAAAAATTTAAAAGGCGTTATAACGCCTATCGAAAAGGCGTAATAACGCAAAAAAGGCGTTATAACACCTTTCAATTCTAAAAAGCGTTATAAGGCCTTTCCAAAAGGCGTTATTATGCCTTTCCAAAACGCGTTATTACGCCTTTCTAAAAAAAACTTTATTACGCCTTTTCAAAGGTGTTATTTTGCCTTTCCAAAAGGCGTTATTACGCCTTTTATTTTCAACACATGACTTATCATATTTAGCCCAACTGAGGGGTGGTGGTGCAGAAATCTTACTTTTGGGACATGAATTTCATTAGATATAGGACTTATTTCTCAAAAAATAATTTAATCAGATAGCAATTAGATTTCCAGGAAAAAATATTTTAAATGCGTCATATATTTTCAATTTTGACCCAACTGAGTCATTCTTTAATACCAGACACACCTCTACCAAGGGTCATTGATTTCAATTGCTCATTATACCCATGCAAATAGTTTGCCTGCTTTATTCCAAGAAGAGTGAAAAATATCTTCAAATGACATGAATTTTTATACATGGCAAGCAAAGCTCCAATATACATTTGTTTATATCCTATAGGTCTTCATAAGTAAAGTGTTGCCTTTTCTTAATACGAATGCAAACAGTTGTCAGTGAGATGTGCAGGAATATAGAGAATTGCGTAAATAAAGATGTTTTTGATTAAATCTTTCATATATTTATTAACATAAAATAATACCTTTCCATTTTCCTTTCATGTAGGCCAGTAGTACGAGTGCGAATGGGGTACCCCCTCCACACATACACACTTTTTGGGGAAAATTCTTAATTGCTACAGTTTAGATATTAAAATTAACTATTGGTTGCTTGATTCCTGAACATTTTGTTGCAGGATGTAAAACTGTGGCAAATAATTGCTTTTAAATAAAGTTTTACCGAGAAGTTCCCCCACGAGTTTGGCCATTAGAGTGGGGTGGTGGTGGTAGGGGGGCTATAAAAAGTACGGGCCTGTTAAATGCAAAATAATGGTTATTCAAATAGCGTAATAACCCTTTTGGAAAGGCATAAAAACGCCTTTTAAAAAGGCGTATTATCGCCTTTTAGAAAGGCGTTATAACGCCTTTTTTCGCGTTATTGCGCCTTTTCAAAACGCGTTATTGCGCCTGTTAATTTTTTTCTCTTTAGATTGATCCTATCAGGCTTTCGTAGAAAAGTAAGCAAAGTCGGTAACATACCGTATATAAAATTGGCCGATTTGATAACACTTATAAGATTACTTATTATGCACACAAAAAAACTGATAATAACTTTCCCGCCCGCGTCATGTCTATAACGTAAAACGAGTGAATTATCAGTAGACTATCTCGAGCAAAATGCATTACTGAGCTGTCTAGTTCACTATTGGATAAAAGTCAATACTAAAAATATATATCACATGTTCCAACACATGTATAAATCAACGTTTTGAAAGCAAAGAAAACTCTGTTATAAACAAATGCTGACTATTTTCTGGTTGTTTTTTTTACCGATCTATATTGGGAAAACACCCTTAACGAGGCTAGGGGGTGGCAGCCATTTTTAGACTATTTCAATCTCCTATAAAAGGAGAGCTCCATATAAAGATATATAAAATGATAAAATTTTAAAACTAAAATATATGAATTTTTTCTTTGCCAAATGATAGTTGACAGCTAAATATACTGTATCTAAAAAAATAAGTTAAATCTGGTGGTTAATTTAAGATTAAATTGTTGACCCGCCAGCCTCCTTAAAATTTTAATTTATATCGAATATATATCAACTCATTTTCTCTTTTAAAAAAACATGACAATCTACATGTATTACTAAGGTTTTTGATCATACACAATCGCAATTGTATGACGATATTGATATTTTTGGAAACCCCTCGATCAATACTGATGATATAGAGCTAAATGTTATGGAATACACGTATGCAGAACGCGTTTACAAAAAATTTGTTGCCCCTAGCCCTCGGTATCGAAAGTTGAATTGCCATGGTAGATGATACCTATATCGGATTCCTTTATTGTCCCCCGCTTTCGCAAAAACGAGGGGACATTAAATCTCATCAGTCTGTCCGTCAGTCTGTCCGTCTGTCAGGCCGTCACAAAAACTTAAACCTTGCCCATAACTTTCGATTAAGCGGAGCTATAACTTTCATATTTCACATGTGTATTCCTTGTGACAAGACCTTTCTTTTGGTACCACCAAATTTCACCTTTTGACCTTGACCTTGGAGGTTGACCCACTTTTACACAAAAATTCCAAACTTTTACTTTGCCCATAACTTTGAATGGAAGGTACTAGGACTTTCATATTTCACATATGTATTCTTTGTTGCAAGACCTTTCATTGGATACCAACAACTTTGACCCCTTGACCTTGAACTTGGAGTTTAAACTACTTTTAAAAAACTTTAACCTTGGTCACACTTTTGAACGGTAATAGATAGGGCTTTCATTTTTCACATATGTATTCTTTGTGACAAGACCTTTCATTGGATACCAACAACTTTGACTTTTTATCTTGACCTTGGAAATTTACGTACTTACGAAAAATACTTTAACCTTGACCATAACTTTTGAATGGTAAGGGCTAGGGCTTTTATACTTCATATATATAATCCTTTTCAGAAGACCTTTCATTGGATACCAAGAACTTTGACCCTTTGACCTTGACCTTGGAGTTTAACCTACTTTTCAAAAACGTTCCCCTTGGCCATAACTATTGAACGCTTAGCGTTAGGGTTTCCATTCTTCACATATGTATTACTTGTGACCTTTCTTAAGAAATCAACAACTCAGACTCTTCCACCTTGGAGTTTGACCTACCTTTCAAAAATTTATCCTTGATCGTAACTTTTGAACAGGTGGTGCTAGGGATTTTGAATTTCACAATCGTATTTCTTGTGAGAAAACCCTACTTTGTGTAATAATATATTTCATTTGCATTTAAGAAAAAAGTTTAATCTTCGTTATGTTGCCAAACGGGGTCATCAGTAAACACATCTTGTTCCTTATATTGAGAAGAGATAGGGCTTTCTTACCCCTTGACCTTCACGATTGACCTTATTTTTTTTTAAAATCAACTTCAGTGATAATTTCTAAATAAATGACAGTTGAAAGGGTGTTCATATAAGACACAATATGACATAAAAAATGACATCTCATCCACAAACACCGAAAGCCGGGGACCACAATTCTTTGAATTTGCTTGTTTTTGTTGTTGTTTTTTTCAAAATCATGCCAGTTTTAAACATTTAGATAAGTATATCGATCAACAACGCATTATCAATTAACGATAAGCACTTCAATTCATATGTTCCAGTTAACATAATTAATCTGTAGTTTTCTATCGCCAACTTCCCTTACTCACTTACATGTAATGTAGGCAATATGACATATCCTTCACCTGCATGCGGGGCATGTCTCCCTACTGATTTGACATGCCCAGAGTGTGCTCAACGTACGAGGCCATTCTGGTACGAGGCAAACTATTTACAAAGTCGGTGAGTTAAGGATTTCAAGTGTTGTTTAAAATCACCATTTCGCAAGTTTAATTGTCGATGCAATGACCTTGCCATCAAGTACAATCAATCATTAAAGTTGAATGCATGCTGACTGTTTCAAACTTATTATTAGGTCATTATTTTCACACAGAATTGCCTACGTATTTTGCATAATTTGCGTGATCATATGACAAAGAGCGCACGATAGGTCGACAGGAGACGCTAACTTCTCTATGGCACCTGATCCCGTCTTTGATGTTTTAGAGTCACACTGTACCTGTTCGCTTCTACTCCCGATTCTTATTGTCTCAATGGACCACTTCCATATTTCATAGTCGTACTATTTTAAAAATCGTTTGTTTTCTTAGGTAAATTGATACCGTGTGATTGCTTTGCTTAATGCCTACCGAGGGTAAATGTCATGCTCTATTATATTTTTTTCAATCAGATTTCAATATAAGATGTTACACTTTCAGAGAGACTGATTTTTGATCATACGAATATTTTAAATTGTTCATTTCTAGCAATAGGTTCAATTTAAGGCGACTTATGCAAGCTCTCCGCTAGTTGGTGGTAAATGTCACATGTCGCCTCACGAGGCCGAAATATTCTAACAATTAATGATGAAAAATCTTAGTCTTAGTCTAAACCATATATAAGTTATAAAGCTTCGAAATATTGGCATTTTGCTTCAAGGGGTTTTCAAAATTAATCTTTTTGTAATTCACCAAAAACCACTACATGTAGAAATTAAATCATAATGCTATTCTGCGCTTAAATTAAATACTATTACTTCTTGTTGCTATGAAGACAACGAGGTGTTAAATTACAAAGTTTTCAACCTGAAAAGTATTGTGATAATATCAAACAGTTCAAGATTTTTCCCCCATAACATATGATTAAGCATTATCTATCAATAAATAAATGATGTACTTGATGCTTGAATGTCTTTTAAAAAGATTGCCAAAAATACAGATTCCAACTTCTTTCAGTACCAAATTGTTTTACTCGAATGGCATTGCCCTCATTTGACTATACAGCAACAAAAAGTGCTGCATGTGTGTTTTGTACAAGTCCATATATCTCTAAAACACTACACCAACTGCGTGGAGAACTCGGCCCCTTAATTGGGAGGAGGGGTTTAGGTCTTTCATACTTGAATAGTAAAGATGCAATCGGATTAAAAAAAACGTTCTCCTTACTACAAATTGAACCAGAAAAGACGATGAAAGCTTTTTTGTACATGTAGAACTGTGCTTTATCAAATTATGACCCAGTGAGAATCGGAACCCATTTTAGGTCAAACTGGTTATTGTGTGAGCGCGTTAAAAGATAGATTGTGCAACGACTTCACAGAATACGTAATTTGATAGAGATATATTCTTATTCTTTGAAATACTAATTAAACTCAAACTGTGACTGTCGGAGAGAATAAAAGAAAGAAAGTTGGGAAACGAAAATGACAAACCCTGTATCTTCCAAATCATTTTATGGCGGGGGCAAAGAAAGATTATTATACAAAACGAAATAAAATATTATTTGAAAAAAAAAACAGACTCAATAAAAAATTAAAGTTTATGGGTAAATTTATTGAATCAGTTTGCTTTCATTCACATAAAAACATGTAATAAAAACAGGAATACTTCCTTACATATTGAGAACATTATCTTATACATGAAATACTATAACAAAACAAGTCTTGACATTTTAAATCCAAGATCTAAAAAAAATCCCACTCAAATACTGTCTCAGAGGCGTCTATAAAAAATAAAATAAAAATGGTCCTATATTTTGGCAAATGTTTTCTATATAGCATTATTTCACCATGTAAGGCACCTTTGTCAATAAAGTTAATACATGTAGTAACAAAAATCCAGGTATCAAATTCACAACAGCTAGCAACAACAAACGGTACTATCTAGTTTTAAAATTTCACAAACTGACTAATTTTCTATGTAAAATGGCAACCAAAATCAACCACTAACAAGCAATACAAATTCCAAATTTTGTTACTTTCCTCAGTTGCATTATCACCAATTAAAACGACAAGCATATATGCCCAGAGATAAGGGATTACGTATATGTAAACTTACTTTTAAAAAGGGGAAGTCTAATAAATTACGCAAACTTTTGCAAATTAATGAAGTCAAGCCTGCGGATGTGATCATTAGCAATGCATTAATTTAAATTCTGACACGGAATAAAAATTCAGCATAATTCAGTATAAAGGGTTTGGAGAAAATTTAATCGCAGGATTCATCGCATTTTCAAAGTGAGGTAAATTCACTCAGCTTCAGGTACAAAGTCAATAGGTGGCAAAAGCAGATATCATTTTAAATTCGTGCTTTTCAGCGTTTTAAAGACCGCTTTAGCACTGCTAGCATTGTCTTTAAAACGCGAACTATTCCACGCGGTGATGAGGTATACTGGGCGGCCAATCAGGATGCATGAGGAAGTCACCACGTGACGGTTTGCTGATATAGCGAGTCCTCTGTATCGCCTCAATATCCTCCCGCCGCCTCATTTCCGTTGATCCTATTCCACTTCTGGAATAACGCATCATATTTGGCAGCTGTTCCCTATTTCGTATGGCTTCAAGTGCACGATGTAATTCTAAATTTTCTGAAAACCAAAAGTACATGCATATCAATATATACATACGAATATATTATGTCAAATGTTTCACAAGACATTTATATTCATGCAATACATTTTATCATTACCGGTACTACATCACTGGCAGACTAAAAGAAATAATGTAAGACAAAGCTTATTTACAGTTTTTATTCCCTTAATCAATTTGATCAGTTTGATCATAATAAAAAAAATCAATGATGGCCTTTTTAGGGGATGTTATCCTTCCCAAATAAACTACTTCCTTGAAAAAAAAAATTATGAAATATCTACGTAGTTCCTGATTGGTACATGCATTAGCTAGTATATATTGGCTCACCTGCGGCACCTGCGTATTTCATCCACCGATACGTGGAAGCCAGTGCGGTTTTAGGCCTCTGTGGTTCTTCCAAGGGTATTCCATGCTGAAAAAAAAGAAAATTCGAAGACAGTTTAAAGAATATTTACTATATGCTAGAGGAGGGGGTCCACATCCCTGAAACCGCAATCAACAAAGATTTGAATTTAGAGAAAGAAGTGATTCCAAAATGTGAGACTTCATTTTTTCAGGCTGTCATAACTTTTTTCTAGGAAAAATAGATTTCATTTCTTAAAGTTTTACCAATCTGTTATTGAATTTTAGAAATGGTAAAAAGATTTATCCATACACAAAACAACCTATTTACTATGATCGTTGTACGTTATAACAATTAAGTTACCTGTACGTTTGGCTCTGTAATGTGTTTGCCTTTCTGTTCCTCCAAAACGTTAGGCAACTGGTACAAATCTGTCAGATGTCATATAAAAAGTGTGAAACTATTGAAATATCAAGCTTAAAATAGTCATAAAATAGACGTTTAAGCTAGAGAACTAAATCTTGATGAATGTCGAACCTTTATCGTCTGCTATTTTGGTCCATGCCTCTGCGGCCTGGGCTTCTACTGGGTCGAAATATTCCCGATATCCCTGTAAGAACGTTAATAAAGCGCGTCATAAATAATTCATGTTTTGAAAAACTCTAAAAGCACATCAGATATTGTACATGTACTTGAATTTCCAACAATGTGAATGTCATATTGAAATATAAAATGTTAAAAACTATTTGTAAGAACATGATGTTAATTTCATTTGGGAAGAGAAACCGAACTCGAAGTCATTACTTTGAAGCCAGCTTTTAAATTATAATGTTAATATCATAGAAAATAGATTTTTCAAGATAAATATATATTTGCAAAGAATACAATGAATAACAGACAACTTTGACGTCGACATTCCCTACTTACATATTTATCTGTGTATTGGTTGATGGCCTTGGCGCTAGGTTTGCCGATATATTTGTCTCGGATGGCCCACCTTTGTGCTTGATCTTCGAAGGGTACACTAGCATCAACTTTAAAAGTTTCAAAATAATGTGAAAATATTATTATTTTTCTTATTTATCTCAATGTCAGTTTTTTCCTAGTTTCTCTAAATTTTAAACAAGCAAATGAATTTGCAATTAAGACAGAGCTGAGGTTGGGTAAGACGGTTTCTTACAGCTTATTAGGTATTTTTTTAAGTCATTGTGATTTTTTTCTGTATATCTCAGTTCAAGTACATTTTACTTCATTTTTTTTCTGAATAAAGTTGTTACCATAGTTTTAAAATACCTTGATACACAGGTTTGTTTATAGTTGTATCAGCATTGTGGTACCCAGGTACGTAATGAAGGCGGTTTGTAAGGAAGACTCTGTGAAAATAAATAACCAACTGATTATAAAATAGAAATCTGATCTGTTTATTCCTAGTACCGTTTCTATCGTTTTTACAGAGTAAATGACTTAAAATAAAAAAGTATAAATTGCCCCAAAGGCATTTTTACCAGCTAAAATAGTCCGTTAGAGGAGGTGATATGTTTTTGGGAGGTCCATATGAACTCTGACAGTTATTATGTAAACTAAGATAATTATATGCTAAAGGATAGAATTCCCAATGCCCAGAAGAATTCCGTACCTTTTCTCATAATATATTTGTGATCTAATGTACACACATAAATGAATATATGTGACAGAACAGGATTTGAACCCCCCCCCCCCC
>PRKT01000099.1:130996-146080 GCA_003671525.1 Saccostrea glomerata | reverse complement strand
TTTTTTCAATCGTTCTTCGCAAAACGTATTAAAAAGTAAATGTAAAAAGGTCAAATAGGCTAAAAATTAAAGATAAATAGATCTCAAGTTATTTTGTTAAAAAAAATTAAAAAGCTTTAGGTCCATAAAGGCAATTAAGAATTCTCTGTCTGTGCATGTACTAAATTACATATAGATCCTATGGACAGAGTGCAAAGTGGTTATTCCTATATAAATAATGTACATTAAATGTTTTGTGTGCTCAATGACACTATAATAAACAAATATATACTTGCCAAATTATTTTTAATCATCCAAAAAGATTTTTTTTCAAAAGATAAGGATAATCAAAATTTTATATTGGTGTGTAAAATTAAAACCGGATCCGTAAAAGTGTGGACCTGCCTTAAACTAAACATTGGTTTTAAAGTACCGGGTACCCTTAAGATGATAACTTTTAAAGTTAATAAAATTCCGATTTCAGTGAGCACAGAGACTCCAGTGCAGGCCCGAGTATACCAGGTGAAAAAGGCTGACAAAACCGAGGCTTACAAAAAGAAAGTCACATGGCTGCTCAGAGAACTGAAGGTGGTGGATGGGAAGAGCTCCAGCAAAGTAAACATATGTTATGCTTATGGCTAATTGTTATGCCCCGCCATGAATATGGCCGGGGCATATAGTGTTGATTTCATATAAAAAAATAAAGAGTTTGACAGAAAATTCTGAAAGTACGGACCTACCTTAATGCAAATTCTAGCATTAACATCATGTAAACAAAGACGTTTTAAAAGTTATTCAAGTGAATACTCTAAATACAACATAATTGCAAATTTGTGTCCTTCTAAACTTACATGCAGCACATAGAAAACTTGTTTTCTTCTTCCGTCCAACTTTAGTAACATGCACAAACCCAATCAGACGCTCATCATTTGGCAGAAATACATCCCTGTTTAGAGTGTGTTTAATGGCAGTCATTATGCAAACATACCACCATGTAATCTGGGATAAGATTTAGTAGTTTTTCATGACTTAACTGGTGCCTTTTTCATGATGACTCTACAAAATACAGAGGTAAGTGGTTAATCATCAAAAACACTGATTTTTTTTTCAGGTATATTTTTATAAAGAATTTTTTTTAATGTATAACATTACATGGTGGTTAGAAATAAAATAGCTAATTGTTTCATTGAATTAATATGATTTGTAGAACATTTTGTTTTCAATTGTTCACTAAGGGGGACACAAGGCTGTGGAGATACAATGATTAACACAGGTAATGAGTCTCAAAAAGTATAGAATTTTAAAAATAAACATTTTCTAGCTACTCAAAATGTTTTACAAAATCGAAAATGGAAATGCAGAAAGTGATATGATTCAATTATGTTCGATTTGGTAGTGACATTTTCTGTATTTCTCAGAGTTAAAAAAAACAATGCTGAAACCAAATTGATTCAATTGTTGTACTTTACATTTTTGCATATCATACGAAAATTTTCTCACGTCAAAGATACTAAAATTTTAAAACACAATATCGTAATTAATCAAAATAAAGAAAACAAAACGGGTGATGTTACTAGTAGTTCGAATTTTCTCTGAATTCAATAATAAACTATGTCAATGAAAGTTAAAATATAGTTTAATGTGGTTAAATTGTTAACTCTGTTGATCAAAAAGTGTGAAACTTTATCCAAATTACTATTATATATAAACTGATTATCTGCAAACATACGTTTTAAGGAAATTGTCATCTGGAGGAGGGGTTGAGTGACAACCGGAAATGTCAATGCCTCGTTTTAAAATTTGTTTACTCTTGCAAGTTCCTCACTTCCGGTCGGTGCCTGTTGCTTAGTGCACGTAAACAAAAAAGAGAGCATGTACATGATCAGACGATAGCATCTTTGTTTATACAACCCTTGTCGCTGAAGTAGATGGAATGGCAAGTATATAGACAGAACTCTTAGATTATGCCAACGGGCCATGTTTTGCCCGGATATGGGCAACCCGTAACTTACCTTAGAAGGGCCAAATCGGCTTATCCTTTGGACAAGACTAAAATAAAGGAATACGCAGCCCTAAATGTCCCGGCACCAGATAGAAATGAACTTCTTCGCATTAAAAACCAAGCAAAGAATCAATGGATGGGTTTAGACAGATCAGCAACAACCTACGACTTTCAATTCAAGTACAAGTATCTCGATCAACCTACCCAGTCGAGACCAACTTCCCCGACGAGGAAAAATAAACCACATCCACCTTTGTAAGTCACATTTAAATTATATACAACTGAGTATTTCTGAGCTAACAGTCGGGAGGATTAATTTAAAATATAATCAACATTAAAACCAAATATTGTTTCTTGTATGGAAGTTATTCAATTAGTTTGCAAACTTTTTGATCATCCCTCGTATGTAGATTTTGTGGACGGCATAAACTCACAACTACAAGTAATTATAGAGTCATCAAATAAATACAAACAAACCCCATCTAGAACTGATAGCTGCTTGGAGAGCTGTTCTGCAAAGAGTTCAGCATTGCTGATGGCGATCTTACACTCTGACATCAGCTGATCAAGGTCAGTCTCCTCTTTAGAGGTCAAGGCCTGGTAATCGTCCTCCATGGTAACGATGTCATCTTCCTGTTGTGTGGTCTGTACAGACCCAGTGGGCCTGCTCACTTCTACAGTGTGGGAGGGGATGTTAAGAATACAGATATAAAGCATTTGATGAGGAAACTTTTTCACTTCTTGTCAAAAAACAGCAGTTCTGAGAATTGTGATTAAAAATAATTTTCACGAGTCCCAAAATTGCTGGGTTTTTTTTCGTGAATTGTGAATATAACTTATTATAATAACTCACCTTCCAGTAAATGTCGCGGTACATTTAGGAAATCTGGCTTCTGAATCAGGTACCTTTGACTTAGCTGAAAAAAAAATCATGAAAAGCTTTTTGTTTCATGTGAATGTATTTTAGCAAATAATAAATAACACTGATAGTCTTCTATTTTTCTTTTTCAACTTTATACACTGCTTTTTCACAAGTAAGTGTGATGCTTCTTAAATAATATACAGGTACAATAAATACCTTCCAGAGACAAGCTATAAAAGTCTCTTTATCATTGACACTACTTGCAACCCATTTGTATACTTTCTCAAAATGAAGGTCAAATTCTGCTGTTTCCTGAAATCAGAAAAAAATTAAATGAAAACATTTTTAGAACTATTTTCAGGAAGTTTATACACCAAGTTTAAGAGAAAACTGACACAGCACAAAATAATTATTTTGATTCCTGTTTTAAAATATGTACATTCTAAGAAACTTTTGCAGAGTGAAGTTTCTGATATCTTAATCCTATATTAAGATAGTATGTTTATGTTAATTTAGTTGCCATTTAACATTAAAAGTTTTGATAACAGTTAATTCTTTATTTTAATTGATATAAACATCAACTCTTTTACACTTGAGAAATACAAAAGTTTGCAAAAACCATCATAATCATCATCAACATTTTTATCTACTTAAGACTTAAGTCTAAAATAAAGTATTTGTTTGCAGTTGCCTACCGACCCACTTAAAATGCACACAACTCAAACTTCTATAAAAAAAACTAGAAATATGTCCATAGGACATGAATGCCCCGCCGAGGATATATTAGGAACAACTGTTTACATTTGGCAGTCAAATTATTTTTATCTAAGACCATTTTTGCAATTTTACCTGCTTGGGTTCTTTGACAGTAGGTGTGTCCCCAGCAAGATGGAAGAATCGCACACAGAAATCCTGCTCCGACAGACAAACTGGCTCCAACTCACTGAGAATTTTATCAATGACCTAGACAATAGAAACATTTAGAATACATATAATGAAATAGTAAAGTAATAACGGTAACGGATCCAGTAAATAATATGCATAAAAAACAGCATTTTATGAAGGAGCTTATTAATATCATGCCATAACCTGGTCAAATAGATGTCTCATTGCTAAGTCGTGACTAGACCCATGGAATGAAGTATTGTCTGAGTTGAGACTTTGTACAGAACCAGACATTTTCCGGTTCAGACTAGAGGAGGAACCAGAGAGAGCTCTGGCTTGGCTAGCCAGACCAACACCTGAAAAATTGGATTATTCATGTAGACACTATTTTACACTCAACTGCTATTTTCACAGGTTTATAGTATTAAGTTTTTGTAGGGATCACTGTATCAATATGAACAAACTTATTCATACTTAATACACTATTATAAATTTACACTTGGTTAAATCTTTACAAATCAAATATCGGTAGATTATGTATTTGCTAAGATAGGAAAAGCAGGAACTTATGTTTATCTAGTAATGTGTTAAGACAGTCAGTTGTATTATACCTAATCTGTTTTTATCTGGTTTGCTTCCTAATTTCTGCTTGGCCATTTCCAGAAAGTCTTGGATCTCTTTATTATACAGCTTACTTAGACTCTGAGTGTAGACCTGTCATATCATTAAAACACAGAATTTTAATGGACACGATAGTAAATGATCTTTACTCAAAAGATTCAAATTCCACCATATATTAGTATCATCTGTGTGTTAAATAGTATCAGAAACTGATGCTGTGTCTTAGAGCAAGGTACTGTTAGAATATAATTTAATCAACATACAGATTTTGAATCATAGATAGGGTGTAATACCTTGGAGAGCTGTGTAAAGCTATCAAAATCAGAGTTTTTCAGCCACATCATGAGGTCAGCGTAAGGAGTGAGGTCACGGTGGGCAGAGTTATGCTGAGGAAGCTTAAAGTCTGGGGCCTGGCGACTCAGAGTCTCTCCGTGTTCATTCCCCTTAGAAATTCAATTATTTTTTTTATGTAATGTAAAACTGTTTGATCTGTAGCTAATAGAATAACAGTAGCTAATTTTCTTTGCCATTATTTTTTTTTTAAAACATGTTATGAATTGTATTATCCCATGCATTATCTTTATACAAATATTTTACCTTCATAATAGAAATATTTTACATTCAATATCAACAAATAAATTCTTCTATTTGGTTTCTAAATGGATTGTAGGACAAAAATACTTGATGTATGAACAAGTTGTTCAGGTGATGAGCCAATCTCTTGCCAAATTTATCAGAAAATCTTGAAAATTTTCTTTGTTGTTCCTCAAGTGCAGACATTTGATTCAATGCTTAAAAAAACAACATCATATATAAATCTGAAAGTAAATAAACAAAGCTGATTTACACTAAAATTTCAGTAAACCAGAAATAGACAGAAGATAGAGACCTGGATGGATGTCGACATTGAGACATCTCTGTAAGGCGTGGGCCGCCGTCGTACACTCGTAAATTCCACCAGGTGTATTCAGGTCCCCATCCTGTAGAGCTTTTAAGTACTTTGTGTCTAAATCCAGCTGTTTCTGTCAACAAAGATGTTATGAATTTATAAATTTTAGTTAAAACAATTTCTGATGGGTTTTAACTCTTGCATTATGCTATGAACTTTTGTTTTACCGACTACCACACTACCAGTATGTGTATATAATTCTTGCACTATTCCTATCAACTATTCAGCTGTTCAGATCTTGCATTACCTAAAACTAACTGTATTTTTTTTTACCTTATTTATGACTTAAGTGTAAATAAAACTTGATTTACTCACCACTAAACTGTCTAATTCTTCATTAACTCACCACTAAGCTGCCTAATTCTTCATTAACTCACCACTAAGCTGTCTAATTCTTCATTAACTCACAACTAAGCTGTCTAATTCTTCATTAACTCACCACTAAACTGTCTAATTCTTCATTAACTCACCACTAAACTGTCTAATTCTTCATTAATTCACCACTAAGCTGTCTAATTTCTTCATTTACTCACCACTAAGCTGTCTAATGATTCATTAACTCACCACTAAGCTGACTAAGTCTTCATTAACTCACCACTAAGCTGTCTAATTCTTCATTAACTCACCATTAAGCTGTCTAATTCTTCATTAACTCAGCACTAAGCTGTCTAATTTCTTCATTAACTCACCACTAAACTGTCTAATGATTCATTAACTCACCACTAAGCTGTCTAATTTCTTCATTAACTCACCACTAAGCTGTCTAATGATTCATTAACTCACCACTAAGCTGACTAATTCTTCATTAACTCACCACTAAGCTGGATAAAGTTACCAACCACAGCAAAGAAACCAAAAAATATAAATATTGAATTTCTTATCTATTTCACAAAGTATTTTCTACTCCATGCTATTAAAACAGTTTAATTATGAGAAATTCTGAAAATTTGTGTTACAATGTGTATATCAATTATGTATATCACACATTCTCAATTTATAGTCTCAATTCGCTTTAAATAATGTACCGCGTTATAAGTAATATAATATTTCAAATAAATTTTATTTTCTGCCAGTCTTACGAACCTTTGTTGGTTGTTGATTAAAATACAACAATTGTTTGTTGTAGCTTGAATGATTGTCTTCGGAGAAAATCACATTTAATAGCAGAAATCGATATTTACGTTACTGTCGCCGATCATCGTGTAGTTTTTATTTTAAACCAAAAATAATTTTTAAATCATTAACATATCTTTTTCTTAGTAAGATTGTCCTACATTTGAGTTATATTTTCTGAATATCACACCCTTCACACATATGCGTGTCACAGATTTTTAAAAATGTTAATATATTTATCAAATTTTGATGTCACCGCAGAATTATTATTTTCTATTTGGAAATTCAAAAGGACTGGAGGGAATGATGAACTGACTCAATAGGACTAAGTTGTAACTTTTTAACATCATGAGCACCCTTTCTATTGCATGGAAAGGTAAAAAAGACACTGTTTATCTGTGTTTATGAACAATAGTCCCCCTTTTCTTATAAGTCCAATGGTTAAAAAATTCAACGATATTTACGTGTTAGTATTTATTCACAAATTAAGTAAGAGAACTACACTGTCCCCTATGGGCCAAATTGCCTTACACTCAAGCACTAGAATATGCCTTTAATTAACAGTGGAATAATTGAACAATGGCATTAAAAGTTACGATAAATCTCAGAAAGATATTTATGTTACCGATATTTACGTTACCGATATTTACGTTACCATGTTTTAAAGTAAATAAGTATTAATTTCTAAAGCTGTATGAACAGATTTGCGAGTGAATCTTTATGATATAAATACTAAGAACATGAAGAAATATACACTGTTTCTTAAAATTTCTTTTTTCTGTAACAAGAGTGCAGAAATGCAAATGGAAGTGCACATGCAAAGGTGAACATTTTTACTCAATATCTTGTGCATCCGTGTGATTTGAAAATTGAATTGACATAATATTATTCACAAGTAGAATCGTGGTTTAATGATTGAATCTTTCCATTTTGAGCAATTGGTTAATTGTGCATAGCTTCAAGTGTAATGCACGTTATCATTCGGAACGTAAATCTGAAACAAAACTTTCTTCAAGTCTGTATTTTGCTGTTTGTTTGAACTGATAGTGATCGTCAACTTTAAAAAATGGTTATATACACTTGAATTGTATACCAAGCTAAATGTTTTGAAGAAAAAAATATCATTTTTGTAGGAAATATAATTCCATAAAATAGGAGCTGCGTTGCATGCAGTGGGGGGGGGGGGGGGGGGGGTGTTCTACATCGGGTAAAAAAAGAAAGACGGCTGTGGGTGTTGTATGTCAAAATACTGGTTGAAATTGAATCTATTTCCATTTTTGTTGCTTTGCAAGAAATACATTTATTAACATGTATAAAATTTGCACCTATTTTTTCCCATTTGCATTGTTGCATAGACATATGACTTAGGAGGTATGCGTCTATGCTGGTACTGAAAATTCAATTTACGTTATATGAACGTAGAATGTATATTGCTCTATAGAGCACGTGTGATGTGCAACTGTAATTATTGACAAACTTTTTAAGGGTGGTGGGCGATCTTTGTTTTATTTTTGAGATTTGACGATAAAGTTTTCACAAACAATTAAGCATTTCTGGTATGTAGCAACAAGGGGGGGGGGGGGGGGGGGGGAGCAGTCCCTCCCTGCCCCCTTTTTTCTCCAGCCTTACTTCAACTTCAGTAAATGTTCAGTGAAAGGCTGGTTGTTCCCACCCCCCACTAATAGTGATGTACGGAAAATATATTGTAATAATTGGTACTGAATGTAGTTGGCATTGAAAAAAGTTCGCCTCCCCCCTCTAGGATTTTCGACTTTGAGCAAGTTTTCGTGTAGCATTTTAGGGAATATTATCATTATTAAGCTTATCATCGAATGTGCTAAAACTTGTTAAAATAAAAAGAAAATAATTTCATTTAAATGAAAATTATGTCCGTTTTATTTTTACTAATAATTGAATCAAAGATTGTACACCCCTTTTACAAATGTGCTTAAACGTTTCATAAATGTTTATAGTTAACAAGATTTGATGTGTATTATATTAATTTTGTATCTAAAAAAAGTATTTCGTTTCCAAATAAGGCTTTTCAACATCACGTAAATATCTTGGTGTAAAATTAGCCCTCCAACCGCTTTTATTTCGAAGGAGGCCAACAAAACAATGCATGAAGTATGTAAATCAAATTGCGATTTTTAATAACTGTACACTTTCATGTTTCAAATGATGTATAAAAGTGTTAATTTCAGTTCACTATTTTTTTTTACTTTTCCCAAGATCGATTTGTGACTATAAATTGAGAATGCGTGATATACTGATATAAGGTTGATAACATTACACAGCATTCTGTTTCTGACAAGTTTCTACAGCACACAACTATTTTAGGGAGTTCTATGAGGAAAATTTAGGTGGTGGCCTTAAGATACAGAGGCGCCGCACCAAATCCAAGCTGTAAGTGGGGTCAGCCCCGCCCTACCCTGCCTGCCTTTATTGCTTGATACCCACCACGTGCCACACATATATTTATTTGCCTTGCCTTATATTGAGTTATTTGGTGTTTATGATATTTGATTTTTTGATGTTCAATGGACTTGGATTTGCTGAAAAGATTTGTCTCAACAACTTGCAGTTAAAGAATACTTATAAAGCTGGAAAGAAAAACATTCATCAGGTTGAAAGATCAAATACATTAGAGTGTATCAATGTTGAGACAAGGTCATGTGATCATATCTACATATATATTTTGTTGCCATGGAGATTTGAAATATCTGTTGTTGATTGGATGCAGACTTGTTATGTTTTTATATCCTAGTCTGAGGAACTTACAGGGTTTGAAGTTCAGTACAATCTGACTGCAAAACTTTATGAGAGTATAACTTTCATGAAAATGTACATACCGGTATATAAAAATGATTTTGGTTATTTTCATGTTATGTACACATAAAATGAATGCTCATAAGTAGAATATCTGTTTTTAATTTTGTATAATATTTTAGTATCGGTACATGTTGCTTTTTTTATGCCAAGTTGCAATTCTTTTGCCTGGAAGAGGTAGAGTGTAATCGTTCAGTATGAAGATATGGCAAGTTTCATGAAGTATGATATTATAGACTAAATATTTTGCTCTTGTTACTGCTCATGCAACTAACTATTTTTAAAATTTATCTCTTTATTAAGATGATAGGGAAAAATTAAGAAAAAAACTTAAACCAACTTTAATCTTGCCCATAACATTGGAATAGCTGAAAATAAGAAAACATGGGCTTTCTTTTTTACACTGTTTTTCTTGTGGCAAGACCTGTCTTTGATTTTCAATATAAATACCTCATGACCTTGAGAACCTTAAACTTTTACATTCTTTAAAAAAGATGACCACAACTTTATCTCGGCCATAAATTCTGAAGGATTCTTGTTAAACTACTTTTTAACAAGTGTATTTTTTGAGACTTAACCCTTTTTTATTGACATTATGACATTAACCCATTAAGTTTAACATCCTTTTAAAAAAACTATATTGACCTTTGACTATAATTTCTAAATTAATACTCACATTTCACATCTTTATTCCTTGTAATAAGACCATTGACTTTCTTTCGAAAAAAAAATTATCTTGGCCATCATTTTTAAACAGTCGATGCTAGAACTCTCATATTTCAGTAGTTTTTCTATATGACAAGATTGTTCTTTAGATTCCTTTGACCTGTTGAACTTAACCTTATAGTTTGACCTACTTTTTAAAATCTTTCACCCTGATAATCTGCCATATGAAGACATTATTGTTTACACTCTCTTTTTTAAGATATATATGGACACATTTCTATTTATAGATCCACACCCCCCCCCTCCACTTTCCCACAGTTAAGTCACTCTCGGGCATCCAAAACATCCCTCCACCCTAAATCAGGCAAAAGTAGTGCCAGCTAGGTACAAAAAAAAACAGGATTGCATGTTGTACACGAAAGATTGTACACTTAATCAAATCTATAAACCTGCCATGAATTTTCCCCACATCTGAAAAAAAGAAGATTTTTTCTACAGTTAAGTTTTCATTCTGTTTGAAGGTAGAATTTTGCACATAAGTATGGGAAATTCTTCTTTATTTTAAGCTTCTTTATCTAAAATATTACACTACTTGTAATTGTAAGATAATACATTAACAATTGTTTATAGTACAACAAATCAGTTTTATTGAATTACACAGTAGAAAATAATGTAGGAAAATACAGAAACAATTCCTTATTGGATCAAACATTTACAGGAAAAATCAATTGTGCCTGAAATGACCTTGAATGGAGTGATTGTCAACAATAATTCATTAAGAGATTATTGATAAACAAGAAATGAATATAGAAACAAATCATTTGGGTCATTTAAATACATGTATTACTACTGTACAGAAAAAAATACAAATGTAATAGCATGTGATATTGTTTGTGAACATTGCATGAAAGCCGTTTGCACTAAGACAACACAATTAATTATTTGCTTTCGTGATTAAAATTAGTTCTAAGCATAAAAACTTTAAAATTGCAAATACATTTAAGTGTGTTAAAATCAGAATTCTAGATGGTGTATGTATATAAATAATCCTTATGGAACTAATTGTTTGTATGTTACTGATTGACAGGAGACACATGAATGAGGAAGTCAGAAGGATGATGGGAGAATTGTTTCCAAATCTGGAGTCAGAGCTAGAAGCTTTTGTATCTTACGCTGATAGATTGGATGGGTTGTAAGTACAGAAAATCTATATATTTTTGGGGAGAAAATGCTAAATGTGAATATTTTCAGAGACTAGATGTGCAATGTGAGCACGTGCCTTTTTACATCAATGCATTTATTATAAAGTCACAATACATGTATATGACATTTTGTCTCAATGTGAACCAAGCCCTTTAAATATTTTCACATATTTTAAGGGATGTATTATACAGTACTGTAAATCATTAAAGTCACTTATTTTATTTCTCTATCCAGTAACTCTATGTATATGTTGGTGAGGATGAGTCAACACGTAAATAATGCCCAGGATGCTGGCTCCTTCCTCAGCATAATGTACGCCAGCTGCCTTGTCAAGATCAAAAGGAACTTTGACAAGTTCATTGTAAGTTCCCAATAAATTATATACCTAGATAATGTGTTAGAAACTTTATAATGATAAGTGGTTCAAATGTACATTTAAAAAAAAAAATTCTATGGGATGGGGTGTTGTTGAGAATTAATGCAGTTAAATTTTTTTTCAGTCAAACCAGATAAAGACCATCCAAGACTTTAAAGTTTCCAAAAAGAGCCGGTGTGGAATTATAGCATTCGTCCATAACTTTGAGGTAGAGTCAATGCTTTAGAAATCAAATTCATACGTTGTTTTGCTTCTTTTGAATGGCAGCGGGCATATTAAAAAGAAAAGTAAACTAGAGCAAAGCTCGTTGCAAAGCAAGGAATATGGAAAAAAATTGTATCAAAAATTCATTTCACTTAAGTTATGTCTGCTAATTTTTTTCTGTTGACAGGAATTTGCAAATCAAGCTGAGAATATTTTTAAAGGTTCTGACAGACACACCCATCTAGACAAGTCTTATAAGACATTAGTAGCTGTCATCTATGAACAAATAGCCAGAGTGGCCAATGAGAGCCAGAAAACTCCCAAGGAAGTGGTCATGATGGGTAGGAATGAATTCTGTATAAAATCAGGAATTCTGTATAAAATCAGGAATTCATGCATTTAGATGCAAAATGATTATTTGTTATAAATGTATGTGGAAGAATTGTGAGTGTAAATACATGTATTACCTCTTTATGTTCATATTCTCTTTGTTTTTCAGAGAATTTCCATCATATGTATTGTGAGTAATATACTTTTTCTATCTTTTTTTTTCTCTCACTTATTTTAAACAGTTAAATTCGAAGATGTGTCATCCTCAAACTCAGTTAATAAATATACAGACTATGGTACATATAGTTATTTACTTCCTTACTTATAGCCACTCTGTCCAGTCTTAAAATCCCTTGCCTGGAGTCTGATAGAAAAGAAGCTAAACAGATCTACCAGGACAACCTAAACAGTTACACCTTAAATCTTCTGGGTAGACCTCTAGAAAAACTACATGTAAGCTATTATCCATAAACAGAATTCTTCTTTCAAACACATTATAATTTCTTAAACATCCATGTTTTATTTATGTCATGTACACATAACAGTATTTGTTTGGTCTGTGATTACATTGAGAAATACCTGCGTGTACCTGTTGACAGGTGTTTTTTGAGGGCGTACAGAACCGAGTGGCTACAGGTGTGAAGCCGGAGGAGGTGGGATTTCAGCTGGCCTTCAGTAAACAGGAACTGAGAAAGGTGATCAAGGAGTATCCAGTCAAAGAGGTCAGTGTAACGCTGTGTATTGACAATATGGAGGCTAATTAATACGACAAAAAATAATGCAAGTTTCTCATTTGACTCATCATTGCTTCTTGAGCAAACATTGTGATAAGAGAGATAACTCTGGTTTGGATTCATAAATATGTGAGCAAGGGGATAATGAACGTTAAACACCTTTTACTAAAGAGAACAACAGTTTGGTGGCTGAATTTATGGAAACCTTACTGTTGAAATTTTTCTTCAGGTGAAGAAAGGTTTGGATGGAATCTATAAGAAAACACATAAGGACCTGTGTGAAGAAGAAAACCTGCTACAGGTGGTGTGGTTCTCCATGCAGGATGAATTCATCAAACAAATCAAACATTATGAAGATCTGATTAATCAGTGTTACCCAGACTCTGGAATCACTCTGGAATTCAAGATGGATGACGTGTTGTCTTTTTTCTCAGAGATTGCCCAGAATCGCTGATTGGTTGGTTATTAGTGGATTCTTAAGCATGATCAACAAATGTGACCACATAATCATTATAAAAAGTGCTCTGTTTATATGTGTTTTATGAATAGGAAATGCATACTAAAATTGAATTGTGCAATTTTTATTCTCCAAAATTCAAGGCGAGATGTCAATAATTTCCTTGACTGTATTCATGTTTGAAGTTTTTTTTTTTGAAGTAAACGTGTTGAATTTCTTTCTGAGAATATTTTAAATGTTAAACTTAGTCATCAGTGAAATGCTACCTTTGTTAATACATGTAACTGTGCAGTCATGTTACCTCACAAATCAGCTCTAGCTATTGGGATATATTGATAATCTCCTTACAGAGTAATGTTATAAAACATTTCATAGTTGACCTTTGTGTTTGTTGCCCTTCGGTAAAAACCTTGAAACTGTGTCAGAAAGAATTGCATTCCCTTTGTGAATGGAGTTTGAAAGATGGGGGGGGGGGGTAATTCTGTCTGTGAGTGGACATAATTTTTTTCTGGATTTGTTTAAAGTTATAATTTTCCCAGACTTTGTAAAAATAGAACATGCCATTTGACACATGCACCTGGTATTTTAATATTATTGTGTTGAACTGGGCACAGAGTTAATATTTGATCAAAGGTTACATTTATTAATTTTGAGTTCAAAAGTTCATGTCCAGGAACCCAGTTTTATGGTCATTAGATCAAAAGGTCTCTGGATTTGAAGAGTAAATATCATGATTATTCAATGGAGTAACATAAGATCATTCATGTTTGAGGGTTGATTATGCTAATAGAATAAATCATGACTCCAAACAAGGTTTTATAAACACAAGGTTAAGGTCAGCGGATTAAAAAAAGTCAAATTTTGAAGGCCTCAGAAATGTTCTATTTTTAAGTTATTTTAAAGTATACTCTTTCTTTAGTTACCCCTCAAGTCTCTTTCATGAACAGTGCTAGTTTTTTTAAGTTAATAAATGCTAAAGTTAATATAATAAGCATTTTACATCATTATGTAAACTTGTACATGTACATTTACTCCTGTAAGTGCAATATTCAGTTACTGAAGTGTATTGTTAAATAACATGCTAGATTGATTAAATGTTAATCACTCTTTGTTTTCACTTGTGTTAATGCCCCTGTAACCAGGGATTCAGGAAGTTTTTGGTCTGTCTGTAAGTTTGTCCACAAAAACATAATCCATGGTCATTGTGCTAGCTAGGACTTTCATATTTCATAGGTGTATTCCATTTGAGAAAACCTTTGAATAAGGTAACAAAAATGTTCACCCCTAGATTACATTTAAAACAAGATGCGTTTGTGAAACAATGATGCCCCCATTTGGCAGCTTATAGCAAGGGTTGAATTCAATCTCTCAAATGCATGTCAAACTCCAAAGGTTAAGGTTAAAATGTCAGAAGTGTTAGTACCTAAAGTAAGGTCTTGTGCACAACAATAACTACACCTGTGAAATATGAAAGCCCTATTTCTAACTGTCAAAAGTTATGACCAAGGTAAAAGATTTTAAAAAGTAGGTCAAATTCTTAGGTCAAGGTCAAAAATATTTATACCAGCTGAAAGGTTGTGCATGTGAAGGAAGAATGCCCTATCTCCCGCTGTTCAAAAGTCATGGCCAAGGCTAAAGTGTGGTATTTTTTTGTAAAAGCAGGTCAAATTCCAAGGTCAAAAGATCAAATTTGGTGGTACCCATGGAAAGATTTTGACACAAGGAATACACCTGTGAAATATAAAAGCCATAGCCCCACCCAGTCAAAAGTTATGGGATAGGCTAAAATTGACAACAGACAGACAGAGAGACAAACAGACTGTAGTATACACATTTTTAAATAACCTTGCAAATTCCAGGGGGGGGGGGGGGAC
>PRKT01000099.1:112123-129959 GCA_003671525.1 Saccostrea glomerata | reverse complement strand
CGGTGCAAAATGAAAATTGATTGACTTCTAGCATTGTCCGTTTGTTGCGAGTGCTTTGAATTCCCTATTGACAGCCTAAATGTGAGAAGAGAGTCATGCACATGTTCGTGTTCAGATCGCACCACATCCCAGATTAACACACCTAACCGTAATTCAGATCTGATGACGTAAAGCACCCACCCGTCTTCTCTTACTCTACAAAATACAATAGAAGTCGAACCTAAGATTTAAATATTGTATAATGAAGGAGAATAGCTTCATAAAAAAAAAAAGCCACATTCCCTTCTTAATCATAACATTTAATTGTTTTTGCCATAGTTTTTCTTTAAATAAAGAAAATCAAAAAATATATATTATTAAAATTAATTAATTTGACCCCTATACGTAGATAACTTCACAGAAAACGTTACTATATTTCACATATAGCATACACAATAACAGTGATTTAAAAAAAATATTGAAACCCTCATTGTGGACTGCTTTCTAGGATTTGTCAAATAATGCTCTTTAACGATCTCTGTACATGGAGTATACCAGTTACAATCACTGACATTTGCACTGACAAGAAAATTTTAATATTTGTTTTTTTTTCTGTAAAAGGTATTTTTTGTTTTGACATATAACCACCACCTGCCATCGGGAAAAATATTTTGATGTGTCGAGATGAAATTTTCTGATATGCACTAAGAAAAAATAGTTGACATTGTGGATAGGAGGGGGTTGAATTATGCTAAGTCGAACGTTACCCTGCAATTTTAAACCAACACGTAAAGAGCTAAACAGTAATATGTATATTATGTCAACGTGATTACTTATATTTTTGACTTCGAGATTTCCCTTTAATTATAAATCAAAGAACTCAGAAGAAATGTTTGACTCATTTATTTGTGAAAGCTCAAGTGAGCATTTTTGATCATCCGTTTTTCGTCGTCCGTCCGCCCGAGTGTAGGGTGGAGCCACAATAGGTATTATTATACCTCCGTGAATTTTTTTTTCTATAAAATATGAAGAATAATCCTGCTATTTTTCTAAACAGCCCCTACAATGGAATATTTTTTGTGCTATTTGCCCATGGTGAAATATTCATCAAACAATACACCGGCAGTATTCAGTTTCCCTCGCTATTTACCTCGAAACTCTTCTGGTTTTAACAAGATTGTGACGTTACACAACAAAATCGTTTCGGTATGATAAAAAACTTTAACTGACTATTCGGAAAATAGCAATTTCACCCCCCCCCCCATTCGACAGCAATTATTTCTGCAGTTGCGCCTCGGGAAATAGTTGCTGTCTCGGGGGGACGATAAACTTGCTATTGTCCTCATAGCCAGTAAATAGGTGTCTATTATTTACAAGAGAAGAGGATTGTGGTGAAGAACAGCAGGTCCAAAGTAACTCAGGTGAGCGATATGGCCCATGGGCCTCTTGTTAAACAATGATCTGCTCTGTATTTATGCCCCTGGATCGAAAGATCCCGGAGGTATATTGTTTTTGTCACCGGTCTGTCTGTTTGTCTGTCTCTCTGTTATCAACTTTTACCTAGTCCATAACTATTCCGCTGTCAAGGGTAAGTGTATACCTCTTGAGTCTACGTCCCATTTCAGAGCTGTGTTACCATCTGGGATAAAGAGTCTCAAAAACACATCTTGTTGTCAAATGTTATTAAGCAGTTAGTGCCAGCTACCCTCTACAAAATAAAATTGACGCCTATTTGAACCAGGAACAAAGCACAGATGGTAAGGACTAAGTCGTTCATGATCCACGATTACCTCTAAAAGACATAATGTATGATAATGATTATAGTAACCCCGCAAGTCTATTTTTTTACACACAGCAGTTCAAGACCTTAAATAGAGATATTATACAATTATTGCTGGTTTTTGAGGTCAATACAATGATTTAGCCATCTGAGGAGTACAATATTCACCGAGCCCGAAGGGCGAGGTGAATATTGTACTTCGAAGATGGCTAAATCATTGTATTGACCGAAAAAAAACAGCAATAATTGTTTTATTATATGATTCACTGATAAAATGATACAGCTCATTACTTGTTTGCATTTTGTTAAGTCCTAGGCAAATACAAGAGAGTAGCAGAATTAAAATGTTAATAAACCTCACCAGTCGCATCAATTTGAAATTTTTCTTAAAATCAATTTTAGTAGCCATGAAAGAAATATATAATGTCCGTCTTTTTATAGGATAGATTTTGAAAGGAAGGAGTATTATCAGGGAAAACTGACTGCCAAAAAGTAAAAAAAGATGTTGATCAGTTAAAGTGTTGGAGGGGGGGGGGGGGGGGGGGGGGTTGGGTCCCTGCATCCCCTCTTACTACCCTCACCTAAAATATATATTCGCTTATGTTTCGTTCACATGAAATTGAAAACCCTAGTCATTTAAATGGCTTTCTAAAACAATTTGTATCAATTTGGAATTCCCCAATCTATTTTTAGATCAATGTAAAGGAAATAAATCCTTGTATTCACCTGGAACGTCACGTGCAGGTCAATACAACGTAATATTTTTCTAACATAGTTGGATCTCAGCCAATCAGAGAGATGGAAATTATTCAATCATATAATAAAACATAGTATTACCGGTATCAATTGAATTTATGATTGATTGATTGATTGAATGTTTTTTTTACGTCCCTCTCGAGGATTTTTCAATCATATGGAGACGCCACTTTTTGCCGGTGGAGTCTACAAATTTTGTTCTATACTCGGCTCTCGGATCCATTGAGCACTGAGGGGTCTTTTTCTTGCCAGCATCTTAGATGCGACACGCCGGGACCTCTGATAAATTAATCCATTTTATCCGATATTGCAGAACTGTAGCTCTTTGCTTGATAAAATTAATTCGGACAGATTAAGCTGCTTTATCTGTCCGAATTTTCTCAAGCAGAGAGCTTCAGTATTCGACGGACCGATCTCCACGTCCCACAGTGGGATTCGAACCCGCGACACTGCGCCATTGATTTATAAAAACAATTTTAAAGTATAATTAATTATCTATTTATAGTTCGGGTTGACGGGTACAATATCATATGTCATTGAAATAGCCCACTTCATTTCAGCCCGTTTAATGGTTCCTTCGACAATATAAATGTTAGGAGAAAGTCATATGTATTCAAATATCAACGTAAACGTTTCATAATATGCACATAGTCGTATTTCAGATCTTCGAACATTTTATATTTGACGTTTGATGAACACTCCTCGTCACTTGCCAGACAATAATGGACATAAAAATCGTGTAAAAGCATTCTTCATTCTTGGTTCAAATACATATAGTTCATTTTAATGTGTCGTGCAGTGTTTTAAACAATAAAATGCTTCTTGAGTGGTTAGACATTAACGTTGCAGATATATTAGTAAAAGATAAAATATATATTTATATATAACAAGCATAAGCAGGTTATAATGAAGTTAACCTGACTGAGAATTTTTTTTTTTTTTTTATAAAAATTAGATATTTAGATCCTCTCACAGTTAGCACTACTGTTTTGTGTTTATCATACTCAGTGTATTACTTATGTATTTTAATGTGCATTTAAAAGGAAGAGTAAAGTAAAAGATAAATAAAAAAAATAAATATAGTTTGTCGGTTTTTTTTTTTCAGTTTGTTTAATCATGATCTGGATATATACATGTAGATGACCTCAATGTAAACCAAGAATATAAAGGAATTTACTGTAAGCTACCGGTATATGTTTTTTTGTTTTTAATTTGCAATTAATTAATAGGTATTTTTTCTCTAGATGGAGAATATTCACATGATATAACGACCAGTACCACTTACAGATGAAAAAAGCCTTTGATTGTGTTTCTCAGAAAAAATCATGTAGTTTTCAACAGGAGAGGTAATTATAAGGCATAATAGCATATACTCACAAAAATAACTGTCATTAAATCACAGTTGTCAGACGCACAGTCAAGTATTTATAAGGAAGCATATACGGCCTTTTAAGCATGATCACTCCCATGCATTGATTTAAGTCAATTTTAATCGACAAGAGAGTTTAGAATGAAATACATGGAGTAAAAGAACAAAATTTAAGTTAAAAAAATTCATTTAATTAAACAATAGAAATCAGGAGCAGAGCAAACACAGATCTTTTTAAAAACATCAAAGGTGGGATCAGATGCCTTAGATAAGGAAACATCCCTGCCTACTGGTTAATACTGCAGTGTGCTGATTGCCATATAAGGAAATAATGAAAAAATTCGTCGATAATGTAGTTTGTGAATAATGGTCTACCAATCATACTGTTGATATTCTTGTTTTATCAAACCTGTTTGACGTCTCTATATATGTGAATTATTTTCGAATGGGAGTAAAACAACCAACAATCAATTAAATTTGTTTGTCAATAACTTAACTCGTTTTAGAAAGTGTTGAAATGAAGCGCATGTTTTTGTGCATTGAATCAATCGAGATACCGGTATATTTATAACCACATATGCACGTGAAAAGGGTATGTTGCAGCATAAGTAAGGGGAATGAAACATGTGGAGGTAACGCACAGTATTCAAGGTCAAAAGTCCATAAATCAGTGCAAAATAGGAGCAGAGCAAACACGGATCTCCAAAACATCGGAGGTGGGATCAGATGCCATTGAAGAGTGAGCATCCCCATGTCGACCGGTCACACTCGCCGTGTGCTCATTGTCATGATCAGGAAATAACAGAAAAATCTGTTGTCAAGTGTTCAGTGTATAAATAATAGATTAACATTAGAAAAAACGCCAGTTAGCATTTTACTCAATAATAAATTGTATTTGATGACAAAGTCATTGAATTGACGATATATTTTACGAAATGATGGTTTTTAACGAGACTGCTGAAATTTTTGATTGGAAAGTTTAATTTTTCTCAGAATCTGGTCATATTGTGTGGAAGAGATTTTTTAGAAAAATATTTAAATAATTTTTGATGGGGTTAATAGATTTTAATTTTTGATCTTCATACTACACCCGGTTATACCGGTGTATGTGTGTGTGATGTACATAGTGCTTCGTTGCGTGAGTAGTCATTAGAAAAGTTACAACAAGAATTACACTGGGTATATTAATGCTTTTGACTGAGAATAGAAAGAAAAATCTACTACTTTCACTCATACATCAAACACCATCTTGAATTTGACAGCTTTTATTTGAAAACAAAGTATATTTTATTACCATATACAGAAATCTGAAAAAAGAACAACAATATAAACCAAATGAGCACCCATAGAAAACGTACATTAAACATTTAAAGAAATTGATTTAAATTACAAAGTCATTCCTGCAAAAACAGCATACATATGTACCTTACATCTCAATAAAAGGATATCAAAGTAAACTCCAAAAAATATTAATAAAATTTAGAACCTCAAACCACCACCTCCCAATTGAAACTGGTAGATGGTCAAATATTCCATTAGATGAAAGAGTAATACAGGGCAAATGGCAGATGAATTTCAATTCATTTTAGAATGCAAAACATTGAATAGTGTCAGAAAGAATCTTTTACAACCCAGATATTGTAAAACGCCAAATACACTTAAGTTTGGTAAAATTATGTCAACGACAAATTTAAAATCTTTAAAAAACCTTTGTATATTTATATCTAAAATAAACGACACCGTCTGTCCTCCATAAGTTAAATGTTACCATACCCTCTTTTCTTTTCTTTTTTTTAATTCTTTTTTCATTGTATGTTTATTGCTATACTTTGCACATATGTTATGCCTCTCATTTATGCTATTGTATCATAATTATATTTATTATTTTTCTTACAATTATGACGCCTAATTTATATATTGTACCTCATGTACCACTGATGTTGGTGTGAGTGAAATAAATGAACTTGAACTTGAAAGCAGTTACTTTGTATTATTCCATAGATCATTGTGCGGTAAGAAACATTTAACAGATCGCTGTATATCTGTAAAAAAAAAACACCCTGTTTTCTTTCCTTATATGGAATCAAGACTTAGTACATGTACACTATAAATAAAAACAACTGCCGCAAACCTCTAGCATGCTGGATTAGCCTTTTCATGATACTATTAATCACATGGGTGTGCAGCAAAAGTAATATGCTTTCGCGAATCTTAAAAATGTGATCTGACGGGTGTGTTTCCAATTCGTGTAATCCAAGAAATCCCTTAATAAGAAGACTATATTTGTTTCAGGTGAGAATTCCAGATAGGTTCCGTGTTAAAATACTTCAATGTACCCAGTTATTCTTGTTAAATGTGTCTTTTCTTTCTCAGTTTACAAGAAACTTTGATGAAAGCAATATGAGCTGCATTTTTGAAAATTTTATTTTGCGAAGAAAGACTTCTATGTAAAATCCAATAAACAGTTTTATATATGAAATCATTATTGTACAGGACGACAAAAATGTAATTTTGATTCAATCGAAGCTTATAGAAATAGTTCTGATATCGCAAATATGAACAACAGAAGTTTTTTAACGCTATTTTTTCTATCATTGAAACAGTTATTTACAATTTACAACAAAATTCCGAAATCAAAGTTCCAGCTCATGTTGCTTTAAATTAAAGTACAATTCAAACTCCAAATGTACAATTTGGAAGCAAATAATATTCCAAGAGTAAAAATGTGTTTTTGAGGGAGAATATGGCAAAAAATTTTGTGGAGAATTTGGTGTGACCCATAAAACATACAAACAAAAACATTTTGCGATCAAAAAATAGTTTGAATCATCACTATTTTGTACAGTATTCTTTTTGGGTCACCATATCATTTTATCATATATATGTCACAAACTTGCTTGAGTGAGTCGTGTATGTACAAATAATTTAGCGGATCTCGTGTATTGTATACGTTTCCAAGATTAAAATGAGGGTCAAGATAACGAACAGCGATCGATCTCTATATATCTATACACAATACAAAGCTGTGAAGAGGGCATCAAGTTATTTTATCTAAAATATTGGAAAATTCATCAAAAAAGATCAAAATTTGTCCGCAAAACAAACTTATCTTTCATTTTTGCAATACATGTGCAAAAACCTAAAAAGAAAAAGAAACCGTAACTATTCCAGGGCATGTTTCTGATTTTTTTTTTCTTGATACTACATGTACTTGTTGATTTAGCTACATTTTATCATCTTATGAAATATTCTTCTGAATTCACCGCTCATAGAGATATATACAAAGAAGTTTACGGTACTGTTGACCAAGGTACATAAATCAAGCAAGTCTCCAACTCCCGAAAATAGCAAAAAGTAAAATAGATGGCCGTCATCTCCATGGAAACCAGAAATAAACGACATTATACCAATCGGAAGTTCAGTAAGGACATAAATGAATGCGATGACGGTCAACATTAGGCTCGTCTGGTTGTAGGCTTCGGCCGACGTCAGACTCTGAGTGATGTCTTGGACCCGTCTCTTGGCGTTTTGAACATGACAAATGATTAAGCTACACAGAATCACGATGGTCATGATGGGGATTATTTTTACCACTACTCCATAAATCCACAGCAAAAGAGTGGGATATTCGGGATGAGATTTTGTGAATGCCGTTGGCATAAGAAAATAAATGGTAGCATTTGTTGAGTTTCCTTGATTGATTTTTTGAACTCCGTAGAAAGGATAGTTTGCTGCTGATGCCAGAAGGACCGTGACAGTTACGACTGCGATGGAGATTTTCGCGCGTTTTATGGTGCAGACTTTCGACGCAAGTAGAGGTTTCACAATTTTGATGTACCGGAAAATCATCATCGTAATCGTGAACCAAGTAGAGAGCATGTGAAAAGCAATGAACAAGTGAAAACTTATCATCACAATGTACATTCCCGCCTCGGTGTAGGTTTCTTCGTCATTAGGCGACATCATCATGAAGAAGCAAACGACATAAATTTGAAACATCAGGAGACAAAGTGTGTCTGCAACAGCTAAAAAGGATATTATGAAGAAGGTAGGCTTTTGGGACTTTTTGCGATTCCATACGATGCAACTTACAATGTTTCCTAAAATACCTGTCAAGCAAATCAGACTGCTGACGTACCCATGGTAATGTCTGTACACAAGTGTTGGATCTACCATTCTAGAAAATTAAAATTGACATAAATGGTTAACAACAGAAAGAAAATGGCCTAAAATATTACATTAAATTACGTTGCTCATCCAATACGCACTATATTTGCACAACAGAAAAAAAACTTTGAATTTTGTAAATAATCAATCAAAAGTAAAGTTCTTTTTTATCTATAAGGTGTAAGTTCTAAAGTATGCGACATTAGGCAGACAAACCAACTCTCTTAAACATATACCCTGATTAAAAAACAAAAAAAGAGAAGATTTACAGCAAACTACAAATTCGTCGCCAGGGAAAACATGAATATTCTCAAATCTTATTGCACATCGAAAACGAAAAGAGTGTACCGATCATTTTTCTTAAAATGAGTTAGCAACTGCTAAGAACATATGCAATATACCGTACCTACTAATATATTTTCAAAATATTTCTAAATTAAGATTATACAATGTAGTGTCATTAGATGTTCACAGACAAAAAATCAGCATGTACATGTATTATCAGGGTTCTTTGAAAGATATCAATTGATGAAAATTCTTGGATGCTTCAAAGAAAAATAATTAAAAATACTAACTTATATTCTTGATGTTTCTTTTTTTTAAATTGTTTTAGAAGGAGTGTACAACACCATATATACTTTATATAGACATTGACATTAAAACAGAACACAGTTCTTTTAAAAATTGGAACTCCATGGAAAAAGTTCAAACTACGTTGCGCATGTCCTTAAAAGTTATTTAAAAAAAAATAAGGAAGAAAAAATAATTTTCAAACCTTATTGCATATCATCAGAACACCACCTATCATATTCCAAAAGATAAACTGACTATTGTAAAAATGTCGCTGAATTCCGAGGAAAATTAAGTGTAGAACGTCGTTATCGACCCCCAGTTGACACCTGCACAGTATGAAAAATGATTTTGAAATGTTATTGCCCAGTAATAATATATTATATCATATTCCAAAATATAAATTGCTACTGCTCAAAATGTAAGAGGCGACCGAGGAAGAAAATAGTGTGATGTGATTTCATAGAAGATGGTGCTTCCTTAAAGTCTCTTTATTGCTAATATCAGAATTAGCTGACCGATTATAGTCATTTTATAACTATTTACATGTATACTGCGCGTCAATGTAGGATTATAGGTAAGTAGGCATCACTTACTACTTTTATTACAAACAAAAAAGATCATTCAGATACGTTAATGTCTGAACAACGTGTTTATTTCGCTCGTTTACCTAGTTTAATTTGCCAATTTGTCACCTTAAAAAAACTCTAGGGATGAGTTAATACAATATCCAAATTAATGCGTGATTTATTTCAGGTAACTGAAGAAAGAACTTTACCTGAGCTAAAACCTCAGGGGAACTTTGATTTTTTTAACCTTTACAAGATTGGTATCGAGATACTAGTAAGCAGAAACTATGAAGACCATTTTTTGATTTGAGTCCACAAGACTAGTCTTCATCGAATGAATAAGTAAGCATATAGCATGAATATTTGAGATGGTTCAAAAAATATAAACTCTTTTTATCAGGGTAGGTTAACAACAATTTCTTCAATTTACATATAGAAAAGCTATCTTATATGTGGAATTAACGTACAAATGCTAAAAAAAATTCACGAGTGCATAATTCTCGAATGGTACGTAAACAACATACATTCAATCAAAATCTCATGAATAAGGTATTTAAATTTAGTAATTTTATTCTACCTCCAGTCATCGCTTGCGTTGAAAAAAAAGTTATATAGTGTCCATAATACTATAACTATTAATGTTAATTAATTAACTATTAATTACCTCGAAGGCGACTGGATCAGACTAGGTTTGCCGAATGATGTCAAAGTAAACAGTCAACTGTAAAGTCACTGCTTTTGCAATTTGTCTTATTTATTTAGTAATATTCCAATAATATTCACCCTTAAATTTTTTTATGTCTCCCAACTGATTCACTCCTAGGAACTTCCTCTTAGTCTCATCAATGTTTAAAGCGAAACAGGTAGGCTACTCACTAATAAGTTAATGCTACAGGGATAAGGTTGTTATATAAATGACCTTTGTTTCCAAAATATAACCTATCATTAGGTGTGATTATTCAACAAGATTCACCTCTGGAATTTCCAAGGTCCGGGTTTTATGCCGTCCTCACATACTTGTATTGTTTAAAGACTTTTTGAGATCCATTACTGTTCGTTTTGTTTATCCTTTTCATTAATTATAAAACAGATCTTGCAGTGTCTCTGTGGAGTCTTTTACGCTCACATGGAACTTTCGAATCCTCAAGGTGAACGCTGTCAATATTCATGCATATTTCAAATGAATACAGTAATGAGAGTTTTGTAATCCACTAAATACTTAGGCATTACATCTTTTTTTTTTTTTTCATCTTTTACAATATATCAAAGATATAGAGTATCTAATTACATGGTATTCTTGAAGCATCTGCAGTCCTTTGATTTAGATTATTGTAGGTAAAATCAATGCATGTATGCAATTAGAATAAATGGTAGCAAAAGACGACTTTCATTTTTTGTCTTCTGAGCTGCTGATAAGCTTTGTTATGAAGATTGCAATGACATTGTGCACATTACGATAGAACGTGTATTTATCACGATCACGGACCTCCAAAACCAAGAGAGAGGAGAGTCTATTAGGTGCTGTAAAGGAATCCCCTGCCTTCCCGTTACACCTAGCTGCCATGTGCTCCTTGTCATAATTGTCACGAGGTGAATTATACTTTGAAAATAGCACTCGTCGCTGCATGTTTTGTTTCAGTATTTATTCATGAAAATCCAAAAAAGTTACATTCTCTCGCTAACACACTAAAACAAAGAGTCAATTCTCAAACACACATCACATCTCATCTCAGCTCATCTCTTTCCCCTAGCCATGAAAGTGATAGTATACAGAACTCAAATTCCTGATATTTCAACATCAACAACAAATAACATACTCAGTACATCGATAGGAACTTTCTCACTACTAGTATTTGCCGTTTCAATAAATTGCTTCTCGAACTTTGCAACACACATGTCTGCACCCGTATCAACCATAGCAAAAAGATCATGTTTTTGAATTCGTATACATGTAGTTACAAAAATTTTCAAAATACCTACTGCATGATGTTACTAAACCCTATTGATATTTTTAGATTCTGGTGCCTTACCGGTGTGAAAAATAGTTCCCTTAAATTTTGTTGACTTCATAGGGGATTCGGAAATTTCACATGACCCAGTAACACCTCGGTCATACTGGGTCCCACTCGATTAACTTTGTCGTATCATCACGGAATTTTCTGTTATTTTTGCGGCATTCGCAAGCTGAATGACCTTTCTTAAAGCACAACTGACACCGGACTTGTGCCTCTCTTGTCGCTGGCTCTCCTATCGGACACACGGTGGACTGGGACTGAAGCACACCCACGGCCTTGGTTAATTCTTAATTGCAGTTGGTTTGCTCAGTGATAGATAGCATAGATTCTAAATCCTCGGGAGATTGTTAAGCCGTCTCCAAGGAGCTTGCCAGACGGACTCTCTTCGTCGTCCCCTCCCGACCCTGTGTGTTATTCTGCACAACATAGATCCTGATGTTTAGTGGCAGATCTCTAACGAAAACCGTCATTTTCTCCCTTTTTGACTTTTGCAGTCTGGTACAAACCTTCTCAATGTCTTTAATGTAGTCTTCCAGGGTTTCTGATTTTGACATGGTCTTGATCCAATGTGTTTGCTCTAGAAGCCATATTAGAGATTTACTGTCCAAGTGCTCTTCTAATTGTTCATATATATCGTTAGCAGATGGAAACTCAATGTTCTCCAGGCAGTTGACATCGGAATCTGTCACTAACAACTTAAGTGCATCAAAAATTGCTGCCGCATCTGTATCAATTCCGGAAATTTTGGCTCAGCTTTTAACTCGAGAGATCCAAAGGTTAATATCATTTTCTTGTCCGAACAATTCCTCGGGTTTGAATACACTACTTTTCTCTGTGTCGTTGTTTTCACCGTTCAATTCTTCCTTGATTACTGTAATGTGTTCTTGTATGGTCGCATTCAGTTCACTTGCCATTTCAGATCTAATTATCTTCTTTTTGTACGGATCTGTTGGTTTCTCTTTCTACAGTCTCTTCATCAGGCTCGGATTCTAGTGCCTGCTGTCTAGTAACAACCATTTTCTGTAAAAGTCATTTTCTCCATCGTAGTTCATGAATTCTGCTATTACCCAGATTCTCGACCAATTGTGACGATGTGAATTATACTTTGAAAAAAAAAAAACACTCATCACTACATGTATCGTTTCAGTATTTATTCATGAATATACAAAAAGTTACATTCACTTGCACTCTAAAACGAAGACTCAATTCTCAAACACACATCACATTTCATCTCTTTCCCCTAAACGCCTCCCACATTCAAAAAGATAATCAATGAAAGAATTAATACAGAACCTAAATGCAACATCAAAACATAAAACATAAATGTCAGCAGAATTCTCAGTAGAGGAAATGCTAAAGCTTTTATCTCTGCACCAAAAATAAAACTCAAAATACTGTCATTGATACTGTGGGGCGGGAGGGGGAGAGATGTCAAAATTGTTAAATACAATACAGGTGCTGAAAAATCAAAGTACAAGTAAAATATACAAAATCACTTATTGACATAAAGAAAATCCGTAGACTGTGTAAATACATTAGTAATGGTTTTTATAAGTATGAAAGCGTCGACTACTTGACTTAATGATAGATTGTTTTTGCTGTCAAGGTCATTGTATCGACCTTAGAACTTGCGAAGAGAAGGTTTTAAAGGGGCTCTCTTGATTCTTTTGTTTCATCAACTTAATTGTCAATAACTTGCCTCGTTTTTTTTATAATTGTTCGTACGTAGATCTTACTCTTTTGTATCAAAATAAGTGCATGAGAGACATAATTCAAACATGCAGCTAAAAAGTGTATATTCTGGAAAGTGGCGATTGAAAAGTTGAAGGCATCATGTTAATGATTGCATGAAACACGTTCTGTAATCAATCCTTTTCTTAATTTTTTCAAATTTTTAAGCGTTCATCATTCAAGTAAGTTGTTATTTTTACATTTAACATTATTTAACACCGAATTAATTAAGAGTTTAGCATAGATGTCGCGCCTGATTTGTTTTCAATCAAGTATTTACATGATTTGTCAAGTCCCTTTTCCTTATTGTGTTTCTATAGGTATCTTTGCTTTTCTAAGTATGAGAAATACACACCAATATCTTTAAATGGAAACATTTCACTTCAGCTGACTTTTTTCAACTGTTCATAATGACGTAGAAAAGATTAAAATCTACATTCATCGAGGACGTTTTCACGTGTATATGATTTTCATTTACATGTACTAACAATCATGTGGTTTTTTTTTGGTCATCACTTCTTATTTTACTTCTAAATTAATGCTTCTGTCAGGATCGATGGTATATCAGAAATACGAGAGTGCTCTGTAGTGAAATTTTTGTCGTCTTTGGTTCTAAAAGCATTAAGGAATAAGATATTCGGAATGAAATACTAATGACATTAATGAGCAAACATTGAAAATTCACTACACCACAATTTCAACACTATTTCACAAGGTAAGTTGATCGAGTGAACTGGGCGAGGACACAAAAGCATTAAGTATCTGTTCTAAAAGCATTAAGGAATAAGATATTCGGAATGAAATACTAATGACATTAATGAGCAAACATTGAAAATTCACTACACCACAATTTCAACACTATTTCACAAGGTAAGTTGATCGAGTGAACTGGGCGAGGACACAAAAGCATTAAGTATCTGCTAAGCAATTGTAAAATACCGGTATTTGTATTTCATTTGATTTTTAACCGAGAAACTTTTTTTCTGTTTTTGGCAAACACAGTGTGCAAATCACATCAAGAAGTGGGTTCTTAGGTGCATAGGAGAAGAAAGCATCCCCTGTTGTTTAGTCACACCGGCCATGAGCCGTATGTATCTTGGTTAGATCGACGGGACTTTCATCATAATCACTCATTTTTGCTAAATATCGTGATTTTGTTAGATTTACACACTTTTTAGCGAGTTGGCAAATTTCTAATTAAGACAACAAGCTTTATACAGGGTCTGTATGTATTTTCTCCCTCTAAGAACAAGAATTGATCTTAAAGGGTTGGATTTTCCTCAATACCAGCTGCCCTCAAAGAATCGATGCTCCATGTAAATATCCCCCGGAATATCTCACAATATATCGAAATATCTTCCCCCCTTTCTCATTCTCCATCAATGCTAAGTCATATTTAAAATATTTTGAAAGAATTGTTCAAAACCCAAAAAAATAATTTTGACAAGTTTTACAAGTATTGTTAGGCCAAAATTTTCACACTGAATTGTCGACGGATTTTCTCGCTATTCCCAATTATATGACAAGAAGCATGCGGTCGGTTTGATCGTTTAGAAGGAGTTCATTCTTTCATAGCACCTGATCCCAACTCTGATGTTTTAGGTTTTAGAGGTCTCTGTTTGTTTTGCTCCTGAACTGTTTTTAAATTAACGGAACTTTGAACTTAAATACTTTTCACTATCTTCACATATTGTTTGTAGGTCACTTTTGAACATTAAAAAAATGGTAAAATTCGTACTAAACACTCAACACCTCTTTTATCCCTGCAGTACCCGTTAGTAAAGAATTTTTTTTAAAAGCGTTCAACAAAACATGCACCTTTAAAGATTTAATAAGATCTGCGAACGATAGTATTGTTCTCCCGCCTAAGTCAATTTTAAAGAATTAAAATATTCGATGAATTTTTAATACTTTTTATAGATAATTATATGGATTTTCTTTCATAAACCATTATTTATTTGGGAAACAAAGAGGGATAATTCCATACGAAAGCCCAATGAGCTCATTTTCGTATGTAAGAAAATATTTTTTTCGCGTTATAACGCGAAACTTTCGCGAATAAACGCGTAACTTTCGCGATATAACGCGTAACTTTCGCGTTATATCGCGAAAGTTTCGCGAACAAACGCGTAACTTTCGCGATATAACGCGAAGCTTTCGCGTTAAAACGCATAACTTTGTCGTTTCGCGAATAAACGCGTAAATTTCGCGTTATTTCGCGAAAAAAAATTATTTTTCTTACCTACGAAAATGAGTCATCAGAATATTTTTTTTTTAAACCTTACTATTGAATTAATAAAAATGAATTTAACTTTCTTGTACATGTTTTTCAATTGTTGAATTCTTTTACTACAACTGTACCACCACTAGTTGATTAAGCAATCAATCCTTTTTGACAAAAAATTATACACTGTAGAAATATAACTTAGAAGTGAATGAACAATGTATAATTTCATTGTCTCCAATATTTTTATATTGGGTTATAGAGAAGTTCGTGGACTAGCCATAAATAAAAACTATGAAGTCACTTGCCAAGTGTTACATATTTTCCTGCATGGTTAATTTTTGTTATACATTTTTCAGAAACTGTTGTAATGGTAAATTGTAAAAAATTCAGTCACTAACCGTAATTAAGACTCCTGAAAACGCCAAAACGGAGGCTCAGACTGCTCCAAGTTTGTAATTTTCTTCTAGTCTTCTGTACACTGTTCATGAAAACAATGTAAGCAAACTACCGTTTATTCCTCCTATGTTAAAGAGCTATACCAAAGGGAGGTAATTTGAAGCAAAAAAAGACAGAAAATTATGGATTTAAATCAGTTATCATATATAAATGCTTTAGTTGCCTGCAGATTTTTTTCTTGATTCTTCTAAGACAATTACTGTTTAATGTATATTTTATGTTGATAAGCTTTAATGTGGTTGTAGATTTCTTATAGAGTACTGCAAATTTGCTGTTTTTTAAATCAAAATAAACCTCCAAAAACTAGTTTTATTTATCAAAAGGTGAAGAGAATTTCAATAATCAACAGTTTTTAAAATTGAGTATTTTTAGATAAATATAATAATAATTTAAAAAGCTTTTATTAATGACTAGTAATAAAAAAATATTTGTTTAACCATAAATTCAAGTGTCATGATAAAGTACAAAACACGCTATTTGAAAGGCGCGTGGTTTCCATAGCAACAATGCGAAAAATTATTTTTGGCTTGCTTTTTCTATTATACCCTTTGTTCTGAAAATTTATATATGAGTTTTAACCAAATCTGTTTCTATGCCACTTTCCACATTTTTTAACTAAATGCTTGATGCTTGCTGATTTTGACTCTTAAAAACACTGTGTATCTTATTAGATACAGTTTTTTAATTAGTAAGGGATATGAAAATTAACTTTACAATAAAAAAGAAAACAGTTTATGTAATCAATATAAATGTATTTATTATTATTAACTCTAAACTTTGGTTATCGAATGCTTATTATATTTTCATATTGATTTTGATCAATTTGATATTAAACTATAGCGGAAAACCGTTAAATATATTCTCACAAATGAAAAATCAAGGTGTCAAATTTTTTTTTTTTTTTTAAAAAGATGGATATATTATAATTCATAAATCACAAACCTAGAGATCTACTTAATAATTTTGTTTTTTTAATTCAATTTTTGTGAATTTAACATGGCATAAATAGGAACAACTTTGGACAAATCGTTTGACTGTGTTTGACGAAAATTTGAAGAAAAATAAATACTATCAAAAATAAATGTTCACTTGAAAAGTCAATTTTCGAAAATTTATTAGACAAGTTATTTTCACTAGTACAATATATGTGAAACATTTTCCTTAAGGAGTGCCGGATATTGCTTGTCCAAACGTATATGTTTCCACGAAAATATACAGGAAATTTTTCGTTGAAATGTAATAGACGAACCTTACTGAAGAAAATGTTAAATGTTCTTAGGACAAGAAAAGTCTAAATACTAGTCAGTTTTAAGGGTAAGTTTATTATATACTTATTTTGTGTATCAAAGAGAATGAAACCAATGAAATTAAAGGATGTCTTCACAATTTCAAAATAATTGACCTATAGTAGAGAAAAAATTCCTGAAAGAAGTGACATCTAAAATCCAATGTATAATGGTTGTTTTCTACCGTATTTATGCATGTCTTAATTTGTCGAATTGGCATTTTGCACATTTTTTTTTTTTTTTTTTTTTGTCATTCTACTTTCTTTTAAACTTAAACAGTTTCTTAAATAAATTATTAGCATTATCTCTACTACGAATTCAATCACACTAACAATGAAGCATATTCAATGAAGACGAATGGAAGTTGTCAACCGTCAAAATTTATTCCAAATTTAGTGCCGCATTATAACGCTAGGTGGTGTGGTGTTCGCTAAGAGTGTTGGTTAAATTAGGTAAGCAAACCCGGGTCGGGGTATTTGAGATTCTTCAATACACCTTAATACTTTATCAATCGAACTTCTGAAGGCCGGATCCGATCATCCGATACAATGATGGAAACTCCAAATTTATTTTCTCTGGGCACACAGGAATAACGGCCTCATTTTTTCCAGACATAACTTTATACTATACTGAATATGTTCATTAAAAGGCCGACCCACTTTTTATAACAGTACGGGTCAAATAAGTTAATGTAGTACGTGTAGTAGGAAAGAAATTTAAATTTGATACAATAGAGGAAGTTGAATCTAACTCAAAACCCACCCCGCCCCCGAAATAGGATTTCATTGGCGTCGGAAGCTAATTGAAAGCTGGGGGGGGGGGGGTAAGTGTAAGATTTTTTTTAGACCTTCCAAAAAAAATCTGACAAGCAAAAAAAAAAGAAAAAAGAAATGTTCAATGTCCATTTTCCAAACACAAAAATCCTATTTCG
>PRKT01000099.1:45055-107791 GCA_003671525.1 Saccostrea glomerata | reverse complement strand
TTCCACATGAGTTTCATCTTTCCTGGCCCAGTGGTTCTGGAGAAGAATATTTTTTAAAGATTTTTCCTATATATTCCTACATAAAACTAGGGACGGCCATTTTGGCCCCACCCTTGCCCCGGGGGTCATGATTTGAACAAACTTGAATCTACACTACCTGAGGATGCTTCCACATGAGTTTCATCTTTCCTAGCCCATCGGTTCTGGAGAAGAAGATTTTTAAAAAATGCCATTAATTTTTAACAAATTTATGATTATCTCCCCTTGGAAAAGGGCGTGGCCCTTCATTTGTACAAACTTGAATTCCCTTTACCAAAGGATACTTTGTGCCAAGTTTGGTTGAAATCGGCCCAGTGGTTTTCGAGAAGAAGATGAAAATGTGAAAAGTTTACGACAACAACGACAACAACAACGACGACAACGACAGACGACGGACAAATTTTGATCAGAAAAGCTCACTTGAGCCTTCGGCTCAGGTGAGCTAAAAATTTATCAAAGCAAGATAACAATTGATTGGAAATCATCAGGAATCTGTGTGCTCTTCAGAATTTCACTGATCCGTCACATGTTACCAATCTTCTGGTGCAACAGGCTCCTTTCACATAGAAAAGGCAAAAATAATAATATTTTGCTGCTGCTCATTTTATTTCATGTTATTAATTTAGATTCTCTAGTTGATTTGGTGACTGATTGCCTTTATTACTTGTATCAATTGTTTTTATTTTAAATTTTGAATTTGCCATCTCTGGATCATCTTTCTACGACTTAGATCATAAGTGGTGTATTTCGATAAAAAGGAAATAAAATAAAGACGAGGCTCAGAGACCATTAAAAATGATTTTAATTAATCATTTTGTATGTATGCGGTGTGTCATTGTAGATTTATAATCAATATTCTATGTGTAGAGATGAAACAGGTAGCTCTGAAGTATAAGTACCAAGCAAAAGCATCGACCAATCATTTTTCCCAGATCCTTGCAAGAAAAAAAATCTTTTTTAAAACAAACAAGTGATTTTTCGTTTTTAACTGATTTATTAAATATTTTAAAAGGTTAAATGTTTGTTCAGTTGTACCGAGAACCAAGGAAGTTTTCTTTTTAATAAAACTTCTTAAACCTAAAGTATAAATAAATGCATTTATCTTATATTGCAAACGAAACATTTATAACTTAAATTTAAGCCAGAAATGTTCTCGCAAATAAAATGCATGCCTCTTTTACTTTAAAAACAAAGCTCTGACATACGTATATATGTACATCATATCAGATGGATCTACACAGAGATGGATTCGATACAGTGAAAAGATAAAAAAAACCTTGTGCTATATTTCATGTAACAATAAGAGAACGTAATTTTCATAATACAGAAAGTTGGTTACTCTCGAAAATGAACCATAAATATAGGTAGACATTACGTAAAAAGGTTTTTAAAAAGTCTCGCTTCCAAAATACATTTCATACACTAGTATGAAAAACACCTGTCAGCCTTTGACTTACATGTGATGATAAATTGTACAAATTCTGTTTTTATCTTTTATCTCAAGCTCCCTAGCTGGATATATCTATCCACATAAGAATGGAAATATTCTTTGTTATTGACAATACATTGTCTATATTTTCTAAATATCGAGTTGAAAGCAACAAGTGCTTTGATCTTTCAAAGTATAAGATTTTAGACAAATTCTGCTCTATAATTCAAAAATAGGTCTGTTCATAACGTGCGCAAATGGTACCCATGGGAATTCCAATAGATTGTTGAAAAACTTGGTCTCCAACAACCACATAGATACTGTCAATCAGAAACCCAAGCATCTCTTTTAAAATCATTTTTCAGAGTACTTTTATGTACAATCAGAATGTTTTTAACAAAATATTTTAGACAATGACCAATGAAAAGGAGAGTAAATTTACGAGTTCCATTTTTAGTGAAAAAAAAAAAAACAGTTGTCAATGATATCAATTAGCCTGGACTTCAATTTATCGCGGGGAATGGTTGTATATAAAGTTGAAAATTAGTAATTTTTGATGCTATTGATTTAAATAAAATTTTGTGATTTCAAATTTTTAAAATTTCTTTGGGAATTTCACATTTACATTTCTTGGATTTACTCTACTTATATAGTTGCACGGTACTCAAGAATTTCTCCTTCACTACTGTTATCAAATTCACAGGTCCCTAGGACTTCGCTATAACCGAGTTTTTCTGTGTTAAAATTAACGATGACAGCATCATTTTGGCATTGTCAACCAATTATTACAAAATCATACGTTTATAAATGGAAATTTCTATTGCAAAGATACGAAGTATTATTTGACTTTCCCCCGTGTTTCATTGAAGCAGTGCCAAGCTGTGGGTAAATTATGACATTATTTACATGAACATTATTAATAACAATTTGAATTTACGGTGTATGCATGATTTATTTTGTGTGAATTGTTGATATTTCATTCTGGTCGCACAGGCATACGGAAAAATGACGTCGCACACAAGCGATATATAACGCAATGAAAATGTTCTCCATTTGTACGGAAATTGCAAACATTTGAAGTTTCTTTGCAATTAAGAAATTGAGCTAGAAAACATTTTTTTTTTAACAGATCGATTTTTAATTTTCTTCACATTCATTGTTTTGAGTAATATAAAATTTTTCTGCTTCAATTTAATTTTACAAGCATGGTTTTAAAATGCGTATTCTGGGATGAGCGGCACAGTTTAGATATTTACAGAAAGTTCAGTGAAGGAATTTAGTAGTTTGACGAAAGACAAATCTCTGGACAATTTGTTATATGAGGGGAAATTTGTCCCCGTTTTTACACAGCCAAAAGACAAGCTGAAAGATCTTCCAATGCGTGCCCGTGTTCCTGTCTCTCTGAATTATTTTAAGCAGACGTCATTCCAGTTCCCGCGAGCAGTGTTAGATTTACTACAAAAACATATAGGAACACGCCGTGCAAAAGAGGAATGCCACAAGGAGCAGGTTTCCAAGTACCTAGCAGATCATTCATCTGAAACTATTACAAGTACTAGTACACAACCAAATATATACATTGATGCCCACAATGTAATTTTTGGGGACAACGGAACAATTGTGGAAAACGCGAACTTGAAGAACTCCACCAGGAAACACCCAAGGAAATCCAATAGAAGTCAACCGGCTAGCGATGTTCCTCAGCAATCCGGGCATGATACAGATTCTTCCAGATCTAGAGAAAGCACAACTTATCCTTCCGATTATCATGATGAGACGAGTAATATACACCAAAATGTTATGAGTATGCAAACACCATATGCTTCCATGAGTTATTGTAGAGATGAGCAAAATTTAACAAAAACCTCAAATCGGTCACATGCTCAAAGTGTATCAATCACCAGTACGCCTACTAAGGATTTTGCTTCTGTTGGAGAAGGACATCAACTCCCAGTGAGCAATGCAAGAAATATGCCACAAGCTGTGCCAATTTTTCCAAATGAAGAATTTAAACTCAGTGAAAGATATGGGAGCCTGGAAATATCTGCAACCAGAGAGGCATCAATTGAAGAACAACTTGATAGCAGACGGACAGAAAGAAACCCTATTCCTCAGCAGATTTCCTGTGATCGTACATTTATGTCAGGCTTCCCTTCAACGGTGTCTGCAAATTCCATCGCAAATAGTTTGGATTCGGAAGAAACACCTAATATACCATGGCAGAGTAAGGGCGGAACAAAAGAATCTACAGTTTCAAACGATCAGAAATTATCAATGAAAGTTAGCAGTGTTGACAGGCTGGCTAAAACTGAGGTCCCATGGTCAAGTCATAGATACGATATAAGTAAAGATCCTAAAGAAGTCACTGAGAACACTTCAGATTCCTTGGCTCTTCAAGTAGAAAGCTTAGATTGGGACTCCTTGCTTGGAACAAAAGACTTTTTCATTAAAAAATGACATATCTTTATATTCAAATAAATTGTCTGAACCATCGAACTTAGTTTTTTATAAAAATTAATTAGTCCTAAATTCATCAATAATTACTTACTCATTATTAAGTTTAGCGACAACTTATTTAAGTGAGAGAGTTATTAGGTAAATCATAAGCAAGACATTTTGGCGAGCTGTGGTTTTTCTTTTATTAAATCCTGAGTGTTGGGACAGGGTGAGAGATTCCACCCTTAAATCTTTTTATGTAACAATTTTCATTTCATACCTGTCAATGTTTTTCAAGGTTCTTAAAAGTTCTCAAAAACGTCTTATAAAAGTCGGAATTTTTACCTCATAAAAGTATTTTAAAATTACACATGTAAAGTAATTGAGGTTCATTTTAATCTAACAATAGATATCAGTTTTATTAACATGATATGAAATTAGAAGTGATTAATGGCGTTTTGTAATTATCATGTGATTATAGGGAAATCTTTATACACTATGTAAAATGACCGAAGTAAATAAAAAAGATTAAAGTACTTTATTTGTATAAAAAATGTGCATTAATTCAAGAGCCTGGGTACCTATGATTTTTATGTCTAAAATGGGTTTGTTGATCAAATTTGAATCGGAAAATGCATGTTAGGTTTTTCTATTCAGATTTCCTGAAAATTTATTTGAGATTTACTAATTATCCCTACATTGTATGATTAACTTTAAAGGTGAAGTTTGAAGAATTATCGTTGGTAAAACATATTACTTTAAGAATTCATAAATTTTTGGGGTGCATTGTCAATTAGTCAATGCCTGATTTTCAGAACTTGAGGATCGGAGTACTGAGTACCCTAATCTCAGGCATTCAATCATATTTATTTCTTATTAAAGGGATAACTATATATTGTAATCAAATATAGGATTTGTTTTTTCATTCGGTGTTTTATATATTTACGTTCAATAGTACAATTATACAAATCTTTATTTAACATGTGAGAAGTTATGATTATGATTGGTACAAATTGCTTTCACTAGTCCTATAATTCACAACCCCATCTAAAAACGGAAATTTAGTTGCATCAAAAGTCTACGATAATTGAATAATCAAATGATTATCATAGCTTTAATGTACTTTTTTTTTTAAAATAAAATGCAGTGCCCATTTTTAATTTTTTTTATTGCACATATTTAATTAATGCATCATAACTGAAAATTTTCAGATTTTTTTTTTTTAGCTCTAAACAATATCTAAATTTCCAATTTAGGATAAGAATTGTAGTATCTCTTTTTAAAAAATCTTTGAAGACTATTTGTTGAGAATTTGCCTCTTATTCCAGGAATTTTATTTATCAAGAATTAAAAAAATATCTTTGAGACTGGTAGATAGTTTAAAATCTAAAACTGATGCAAAAATACTTGACAGATTTGCTACAAAACCACGATCAGTTAATCTAGTTGAAAATTTTTGTACAGTACTTTGGTATTTTTTAAAACAAATTTTGCTAGAGGAAAAGGAAGTTGTTCATCTAGTTTGTATAGAAAATATGTAAACTTGATTCCTTTTAACATTCAAACTTTTTTCTTGTCATTAATTTTTTTTCAAAATGCAAAATAACATTTTACAATAGAACATTCCCAAACTGTTGAATCAACCAATTGTCACTGGCTTCTTTGTACACTCATTTCATATAATCTAGAAAATCGTATTTATCTTAACGAACGGTTCATTAAAATCTTTATTTCTCTTTCATAACGCTGACACTCAAATTTTCTACCCAGATATAGTTCTTTTAAATAGATCTGACTTCATACTTTGTCGCTTCTTCATAAATTCTACACATATATATGTAAGAATGAAAATTCTGACGACATAACATTTAATCTTCTTAACGTCCAAAGGGAAAACTCTAAGGAAAGTTGTAGTTTGATCTGAAAATTTAAGTTCTTGGGAAGATCAAAGAAAGACTCATACTTTATCATAGAAAATTATGTCTCATACTTTTTCAAGGAAAACTGTTCCAGTGTTCGGTTAAATCATTATTATTTTTATTATTTTTTTTTACATTTGACCATATACCGTCACCATATACTACTGAAGTGCTTCAAAATTTGACATTTACCCGGCACTTACGGCCATTGAGCATTCAGCGTTATCGTGCCAACAGTGACACTTTCAGTTTTTTTTAAAGGTCTCATCTGAAGGACCTGCAACTTTCACCGAAATTCAAACTTACGACCTTCCAAAAATTCATCATTTGAAAAAGAATCAACTTTAGTCAGTATGTTTATTAGAAAAAAAACTTATTATATTTCATTTATTTAATAATGAGTAAGTAATTATTGATGAATTTAGGTGTTACATAAAAAGATTTAAGGGTGGAATCTCTCACCCTGTCCCAACACTCAGGATTTAATAAAAGAAAAACCACAGCTCGCCAAAATGTCTTGCTTATGATTTACCTAATAACTCTCTCACTTAAATAAGTTGTCGCTAAAAAAATAATGATCTACATTATATAGAAATCACCTTTTCCCTTTATCCATCTGTCTTTCTGGCAATGCAATCCAGCCTATAACTTTGCAACAGAGATTGATTGATTGTATGTTATTCAACGTACCCTCGAGAAATTTCACTCGTATAGAAGCGTCACCATATAACTGTAAAGTGCTTCAAATTTTGACCTTTAAATACTCGGCGCTTAGGGCAATTGAGCAGTGAGGGGTATTTTTCTTGCCAGCACCTACTGCGGCATAGGACCACGGTGTATACGGTATCATCCGAACGACCGATCTCCACGTCCCAGGCACAGTAGGATTCGAGCCCGCGACGCAAGGATCGTGCAACAGAGATTTATTACAGATGCCATCGTCGCAAACCTCAATGTACGATCCTCACTCATTCTGGAAAGAGCTATATGCGGACTTTGAACCGTGGTTTGAGACGATGTTCAGATGCATGTATCTTCAAAAAAATGTTGAGGTGGGGTTATTCTAAAGTTGTAAATTATAAAAAAAAAAAAAAAAAAAAAAAAAAAAAAAAAAAAAAAATGTGCAAAATGCCAATTCGACAAATTAAGACATGCATAAATACGGTAGAAAACAACCATTATACATTGGATTTTAGATGTCACTTCTTTCAGGAAATTGTTCTCTACTATAGGTCAATTATTTTGAAATTGTGAAGACATCCTTTAATTTCATTGGTTTCATTCTCTTTGATACACAAAATAAGTATATAATAAACTTACCCTTAAAACTGACTAGTATTTAGACTTTTCTTGTCCTAAGAACATTTAACATTTTCTTCAGTAAGGTTCGTCTATTACATTTCAACGAAAAATTTCCTGTATATTTTCGTGGAAACATATACGTTTGGACAAGCAATATCCGGCACTCCTTAAGGAAAATGTTTCACATATATTGTACTAGTGAAAATAACTTGTCTAATAAATTTTCGTAAATTGACTTTTCAAGTGAACATTTATTTTTGATAGTATTTATTTTTCTTCAAATTTTCGTCAAACACAGTCAAACGATTTGTCCAAAGTTGTTCCTATTTATGCCATGTTAAATTCACAAAAATTGAATTAAAAAAACAAAATTATTAAGTAGATCTCTAGGTTTGTGATTTACGAATTATAATATATCCATCTTTTTAAAAAAAAAAAAAAAACAATTTGACACCTAGATTTTTCATTTGTGAGAATATATTTAACGGTTTTCCGCTAATAGTTTAATATCAAATTGATCAAAATCAATATGAAAATATAATAAGCATTCGATAACCATAGATTATATTTCCTTGTCTAAAATGCTCCGTAAATTATAGTTTACAATTGATAAATCCGGCTTATCGATAACATAGATACATGTATGGAGATAACAAACATCATTCAGTCTCCAAATAACGAACTTTTTGGTGAATTTGGCGCTATATTCACCGATACGATTTTAGAAGTAATCCAAGTCAGAAACTGATCGAAGGTCAATTTTCCAAGACTAAACAAAACATTATTTATGTTGAGGGTTGGAATATGTTTTTATTTAGCCGTTGATAAAAAATTGCAAAAAAAAAAAAAAAACAAACAGTGCCATTTGATAAAACCGTTTTCATTTTAAAAGTGCTATTTTATGTTTCATTATTTGAAAAAGCTGATTTTCTTATATTATTCATTATATAACAGAAAATTAGAAGGCTTTGACAGTTTGTTTCTTATTCCTAAAAATGTCCTAAAGTTTATCATGAGGAAACAATATTGGTTTCTTTCGGGGTTATTTGTTCTTGACAATTATACATCGCAGGTTTACAGTCTGCCTGAAAACATACTCTAACAAGAGGCCCAGGGGCTACAGCGCTCACCTGAGCACATCAGCTAGGAAAAACCACATATCATGATTTGGACGTTTTTTTTAAATACCACCGAAAAAAATTAACTAGTTAAAGTCACTAAGAAGACTAGTAAATTTACTGCCCATACAATCACTATCTCAAAAGTAGTTTTACTGGGTATTGGGTATATTCACTAGATAACATTTGTAAATCTATAATTTATAAGTAACTTTCACTAGGTTATCTGGTATTTATATGACCCCCCGCTCCACAAAATACCTACTCACTATCTTAGCTGGTAAACAGAATGCTATACAAGGCACACTAGTTAAATTAATTAGGCTTTTTCAGTTATAAGAAAACGTGTTAAGATGACAGATTCTTTTTTATATTACCGAGGAACATGTTGGCTTACCCTAAGATTTCCCCTGCATATTTATATTGAAACGCAGATATTTTATATATTCCAGGATAAGATTTTTTTTCATTCCTCTTATCTCAACAGCAAATATGTTGAAAATTTCTAGAGTTTTTACCACCTACCTATCTACCTGCCGAATAATTTTATCTGAGTCAGGAGAAGGCAATCAAATATTATTTTAAAGATGGCCTTACAAGCTTACAGATAAACAGATGGACTGACGATCAAAATATATATGCCAAAAATTACTAAAAACCATTAATTTGTAAAATCAAACTAATCTAAGTGTTGTGTGGGACAGGACAGGAATGTCCAGAAAAGAGAGTATATACACTGGGCATTGTAAAAAAGTTTTTTCTATACTCATTTAGTATAAACAAGGTAAATATGGTGGCTTATGGACCTTTTATAATTTTTTTCAAATATGTATGGTTAAATACATTAACTATTATTATTTCAGGTAAACAAGAGGAACGAGAAAAAGGCTGTCATCTTCCAGCTGATTTGGAGAACGAATTTTACGCAGATGTCATCGTTATTCACTCGAAAACAGACGAAGAGCTTGCGAAAACGTTTCTTCTTGACATTCAAAAGCATTTCAAAAAGGGAGACAATTACATCATAGTGAGTTATCTCGACGAAAAGCTTCGCTCAGAAAATGCTCATGGCTGTGACTTTAAGCGTTGCTCTGTTGCTTTTTTCATATTTACAGAAAGTTCAGTGAAGGAATTTAGTAGTTTGACGAAAGACAAATCTCTGGACAATTTGTTATATGAGGGGAAATTTGTCCCCGTTTTTACACAGCCAAAAGACAAGCTGAAAGATCTTCCAATGCGTGCCCGTGTTCCTGTCTCTCGCTGAAAAGGGATTGATTGTATATTGTTTAACGTCCCTCTCGAGAATTTTTTACTCATATGGAGACGCCACCAGTTGCCGGTTGAGAGCTGCAAATTGTGGCCTATATTCCGCACTCAGGGCCATTGAGCAGTGAGGGATCTTTTCTGTGCCAGAACCTACTGTGACAAGGGACCTCAGTTTATACGGTCTCATCCGAAGGATCGGTCTCCACGTCCCACAGTGGGATTCGATCCTGAGACCTAAGGATCTACTCCTTAGTACGCGACACTAGAGCAGACGCTCTAACCACTGAGCCACGTGGGCGAATCTGAAAAAGGAAGTCCTCCTAATGCAATAAAAAAAACACTACAAGTACTTCATAACTGAATCATTTTATGCCCCTGTAATCGAAAGTTGGGTCATATAGTTTTTGCCTTATCCGTCTGTCTGTCTGTCAGTCTTTCTGTTCGTCCGCAAAAAACTTTTAAAATCTTACCTATCACATGGGTGGAGCTATGGCTTTCATTTTTTTTTAACATAATTATCTCTTGTGACAATATTCTTTTTCGGGTACCAACAGAATTTACCCCTTGACACTGATCTTTGACCCATTTTATCAATCTAAAATCTTGGCATAAACATTTGAACAAGGATGCGAGGGCTTTCCTAGTGTATTCCTTGTATCAAAAGAAAATCATTCTGGCCATTTGACTTTGACCTTGGAGGAGTTTGATCAACTTAAAAAACCATTTAGTTTAGAATGGAATGGTTAGTGCTAGAGTTTCTTTGAATTAAAGATATATTGTTTTGATAAAAAATTATCCCTTTGGTACGAACTTTTTTACCCTTTGTCTGTGATCTTCGCGTTTGGCCTTCTTTTGAAAAACTTAAACCTGGTCATAACTTTAGAATATTGAAGCTTGGGCTATCAAATTTCTTGAGACAAGACTTTCCCAATGGGAATGCGTTGACTTCGACCTTCGAATATTACTTACTTTTAAAAAAAAATTTCTTTAGCCATAAGGTTTGTACGAAAAAGTGCTTATGCTTTCATACATGTATTTCACATTTGCGTTTCTTTTGACAAGGCATCTTTTTATTTTCGATTTATTTTACACGTTTGCCCTATAGGTTTATTCTACTTTTTATAAAAAATTATCTTCACCTTATTTTTTAACAGCATTCATATTATTACTTATGTTATTATTGAGACAAAAACTCAAGGCGGGAGGCAATAAAATTATAGTATAAACGTTCAAGTATATGTGTTGTATAACAGATTCATACAAAATGCACTGTATCTCCTCAAAGAGATTTTGTCAAGGTCAAGGGGGAAAATTAATTATGTTTAATGGAGGACATTGTCATAAGAAATATTAAAACTCAAGCCAAAAACATACTGCTCAAAAGTTATGGTATGGTTCAAGTTTTCCAAATGTAAGTCAAAGTACGCCCTCCGAGTCAAGGTCAAAAACTTTTGTATTCGAAGAAAGATTTTGTCACAAGATATACACCTGTGAAATTCGTGGTACTTATTGTTTAAAAGTTAATGCCATGGTTAAAGATTTTTAAAGTGGGTCACACTCTAAGGCAAGGTCAACGGGTAATAAATAGTTAGCCTCATGAAAAGGACTTATTACATGTGAAGTATGAAAGCCTAAGCAAAGATGTATAAAAATAATGCCCAATGTGAAAAGTTTGGTATTTCTTGTAAAAGTGAGACAAACTCCAAGGTCAAGTAAAAAAGTTAAATCTGCTGAAACCAAAAGAAAGGTCACAAGACATACATTTGAAATATGAAAATTATAACTCCAACGAACCCAAAGTTGTGGGCAAGATTAAAGATTTTGTGTACAAACATACAAACAGACGGACAGGCAGACAGAAAGGGTAAAACTTAGATACTCCCTGAATCTTCAAATACGGAGGCATTAATATACATGTATCAATGAAATATATGGAGATAACGAACAGTATTCAAGCTCAAAATTCCATTTAACACTATATAATCATGATAATAGAAACGGTGCAAACATGGACTTCCAAAACATCATAGGTTGGATCAGGTAGACTAGAGGGGTGAGCACAAGAAAACAAAAAACAAAATGAAAATAGTATGAATACGATGTTGATAATTGCTTATTTATAATAAAATTTGTACCCAAAACGGGATGTATCAAAGAAATTTTAGTTGTAAACTTTTTTTTCTGGGGGGAGGGTAAAGAATAAATTCTTCAATAATTAAAATAAGAGGGTGGGGTATTGTGCTATAAAAATTATGGTAAATGAGATTAAGTTGCAGCTGTGTCTTTAAAAAAATCTTTTTAAAGCTTTAATGATTATATAGAATTTAAACAACCAATCAAAATTTTCAAAATTAAAATATAAATACAGATGAATGGGCAGATCGAGGGGGGGGGGGGGGGGGGGGTGAACTACTACACGTAACCCCCACCCCTCAATTTGTTTTCACATTTTAAAAAGAACTCTTTTTTTTGCTTGTCAAGAAATTTCTGGGTTGGATTTTTCTTAATGGGATGGACGGGAACGTCACGTGCAGGTCAATACAACGTAGTATTTTTCTAACATAGTTGGATCTCAGCCAATCAGAGAGATGGAAATTATTCAATCATATAATAATATCACTAATGTTATCCACATAAGCAGATAAAGCGAAAGAACTGTTCTTATAAAATTTTATCTGTATTTTAACCACATTCATTTTATGTGTTTAAACATGTTAGAATCTCTAGAAGACTGAATTATTCCCCGTTATCATCTTCGCCAGACAAGGATTTTTGATACGCTTACTCTTCTCATAAACCCTTGGCATACGGTTTTTAAAAAAGTTGAGATTTTTTTTTTTCTCAAGTTGTGATTGGAGTTGGAGTGAATCGACATCGATCGATCAATCAATCAGCCATTGTTTTGCTTTCTTTTGTAAGTGACGATATCTGCATTGAGATATTTGTTGAGTTTTTACTCTCGGAAATGTAAAAAATCACATGGTATTCTATGAACAGACATGGCGTCGACTCATGCAATACATTAAGATACATGTATGTGCAAAATATAATTAAGAACCTACATTGCAGATGTAAATTTGCACTTTAAATAACAAATGAAAAAGCAATACTTTCTCTTTTATGACTTAACGAGGCCCAATCTAGTTGAAAATTACGAAAACGGGATGATAAAAAAATTTAATTCTAGGAAATATACTTGTACGTTTTATGCTTAGAAAAATTAGAATGAAATTTTGTTACCTTGCCTTTATTGTAGTGAAATGGGAGCACTGTCAAGATATTGACCATTTTTCGTGTATTTATACACAGTTACATACTAAAACTCTTCAATAAACGAAGAAATTAACAAATTTAAAAAAAATACATGATGAAATTCTTTGTTTTTCACATATATCATGCAATTTTCATTCTTCTTATAAAAAATGAAAAGAAAATTGGAGGTAGCCTTTATTGCAGTGAAAAAGGGGCATGTCAAAACACAAAATTTGGATTCATTTTACCCAACTACGTATTCTATAGGTCGCAATGGGTTTATATAACGCCAACAAACGATTGCAATATTGTACTAGTTTCTAAAAAATAAATAATTCTTAGATTATGAAATAATTTTCTCGCCATGCTTTATTTTTCTCTTAACACGCGACGTTGTTTTACGTGGAAAAAAGGGGTAGAGGGAGGAGGGGGGTAAAGGCGACAAAATTGCGATTTTTACTAATATCATGTAATATATAGAAAAATAAAATATTTCGGGGGTTCAATATAAATGGCATATAGACTTATTTTATTTTTTAAAACTGAAGATAATCCATGCCTATTTAAGTCCGCAGTAAAAAGAGTGTGTATAAACACTTCAACATGTTCAAAGAGAAAGACTAAAATCGTTTACTTTTAGTTGCAGTACTAGTGTTTGCTTTTTTAAACTCACAAATTGAAATAAAACAGGATAAAATTAGTGAATATGTACCAAACAATTAATCCCTAAAAATTGATTAGGTTCCAAAGTTGTTTATTAATTTGAATATTTAAAAAAAAATAAAAGAAATGCCTCTTTCTATGCATAGTCTATAGAGCTGTCAGGTAAGCAAGATCAGCGAAACATTTAAGCGCAACTTGACGTCATTTTAACTGTGACGTTATTGTGTTCAATTGTGACGGCATTCAAGGGTAATGTGACGTGCCTGAGTCGACGCTGCGTTAAAACGTATGCGCAGATCAAGTAGATCGGGCCTCGTTAAATGCTTTATTTATTTCAGTTGATGACACAATATGTGCGTATCTGTTTAAGTTCAAGATCACATGACGAAAACAATCTCTTCTTTTCACAGCACTGTACGACAAGGATTTCTGAGAAGAGTCGCGTATCAGAAAACCTTGGCTAGCGAAGATGTCCGTTATTAAAAACTTATTTCTTTATTCATGAATATAAAGCAGAACTTCTACATGAAAAGCAAATGCATCTTGCTTTGGCATTCAATTTGACGTCTTATCTTTAACAATATTCCTTTCAATCCTGCGTTGATTCGATATTTCTCTGAACTCTAGATAAAAGATATCAAATAGTATGACACTTCTTTTTATTGCGTGTAAAACGTTGCTAAATTCGATAAACTCGTAATGTATATTCAAAATCTTGTGATGTATATCACCATATATTTACATTACATATATTTTTTGCATATAAAAAGAATGGAAATCCAATTGCATTCAAAACACCATAACACAGACATGGTGCCAAGAGGTTAAAACATGCGTTTTAGTTTGACGTCATAATCGTTGAACGCCGAGGAAGAGCAACGTCACAAGCGAAAATCGAACAATCACGTTCAAATTAACCAGAAGCTGTTACGTTGGCTGATCCATTAAATGTAGCTTACATGTAGGATAATACATAAGTTTTTAAATAGAAATCACATTTGCAGTTAAGGTAGAGTAGTTTACGGTTTGTAAACTATAGTTTACAGTAGATAAACCTAGTTTATCAATTGTGAAACTAGGTTTATCTCATTTTTGTGAATTTGGCGTGCCATATTCATATCATCCCCCTGTTTCTAAATCTAAGTCTAGTATCTATTTTTAGTTGGAATAATTATTATCTAGATAAGTAGTGAAAAAATTCTGAAAAGCAAAATAATAAGGATTCCCAAAGCCCAAAAGAGAAATCAATTTGATTTTTCAAGAGAAATCTGTTCAGCTTCTTTTCTTGCACTCATTCATAGTAACGATTCTGTTATGCAAGAATCTCAGTATGATAATGTCACCTTAATTGTTTTACTAATTTTTTGAAAGGTAAGTTGATCATAAATTTACAACACTAGATATAAGCACCTCATATTTACGTAAAGAATTATACAAACTATTGATTTATTTTAGCAAAAGAGAAAAATGAAGCTTTTGCTATAAAGCATCGTGATGTACCCATTTTTACTTAATACTTACTAAGTGGCTTTGCAGGAAGTCAGATGTGAAGAAATTCCGTGGCTATCCGCGTCAGACAATGTAAGTTCCTTATATTGCATTAAAACTATAATATCTTATTGTAAAAAATAAAAATAAATCCTGTAAGTTTTTATTGGTTCCGGAAGGGAGTAAGAATCATTGAATTTATTTGAAAAGAAATTATATACTAATTACCTACAAAACATTGTTCAGTGTAAAGACTGGATACTGTTGCCATGGAACTTTAAAAGCTGGAATTTTATTTAAGTGGATTTTTCTCCAATTTGTATATCTAATTAGTTACGGATACATGACACCGATGTGTAAATTTACAAGTTTCTGGGTTTAAATATCTAAGATAGTTGACACTTCCATGTAACTAAAAATAGGCCATATTCTAGAAATTCGAAAACGAAAATCTCAGAGAGTATTTGCCTTCTGCCATTAGATTCTAAAGCAATATGAGCTGTAAGTTTGACATTGAAAAATTGGTTGCAAATTTGTAATCAACTATTTCAATGACAGAAAAGTAGTACATTTAAACTTCTATTGTTCATATTTGCGATAGAAGAACTTTTTAAAAGCTTAAATAGAAGCAAAATTACATTACTGTCGCCCTGTACGATATTGATTTTTCATATAATGCTAAATGTTCGAGTGTACAGAAATATTTCTCCTGAAACAATTAAAAATATATTGGTTTTATTAATCATAAGGGTTTAAATAAAATACAAATTTATTACGATTCAACATTTTAACAGCAAAATAAATTTTTTCAAGCATGCAGCTTATATTGCTTTAAATCAAATGTGACGTCCCTGGTGTTAAGGAGACAAACCAATGCTTCGGGTTCCAATAGTAATGTTTCTTGTTCTTCGTGGTTTTTTCCTTCTTCCCATTTGAAGAAATACTTGACTAAATTACTCGAAAAATGATCTCTACATCCTATCCATTATAACTTTGACATATTCTTGAAATTTCTTGTAATAAGCTCAAAACTAAAGATCAGATATAACTTTGTATCTACGAAACAAATCTGTCTATATATCAGAGACTGTTTTGATATTAGAAACAAGCTTACAATAGTATAATATTTTGCAATACATGTATATGGCTAACAACACATTCCTGTATATAAATATGTGCTTTAGTGCCAATAAAGAAAAGAATTGAAAGAATTATCCCCCTTGAAAGAGTTGTATGGTTGAAATATAGTGGTTCTGGAGAAGAATTCGAAAATGTATAAAGTTTACAGACAGACAGGCGGACGCCAAACAAAATGTGATTAGAAAAGCAAACTAGAACTTTCAGCTAAGGAGAGCTAAAACTGACTATCCATACATGGCATGTGGCATGGAAAAATCAGAATATTTTTATCAGATATATTAAATTTTATATAAATGCTTGATTTTTAGGATTAAAAATGAATATACATAAAAAGAAAGTAAATGCATTGATATTAGATTGTACAAACATACAAGGGTTAAAATATACGTTGACAATCATTAAAATTCTTGGAAATGCAATAGTACTTGTGGAATAATTTTTTTCTTAGAACTTAGGATGACCAAGACCGGGGAGGGGTTTTGGGGTTTGGGTGTAATTTTTTTCTACCTGCATTTAAAGTATGAAATATCTAATTTTTTCCAGTAATTTCATAAATGGACAACACCTGATTACCAAATTCACGTGTACAGTATTTTCTCTAGGAATTGAAACTTATTTATGTATATCTAAGAACATGTTGTAAAATATTAATTTAACTGGTTATATGTACTTACATGTTATCAAACACCTCTGTTTATATCCAGAAATTATTTGAGTGTCTTCTTTATCAAATCATTAAGTTGTTAAGAAATAAAAATAGTCTTGCATCATCCAAATACACATTCAACATAGAAGCATTTGTAATTGAAATCTTTGATTATCTGAAAATTTTCAGAAATGCGCATGCTCAGTGTTTTTTCAATGTACATAGAAGAGTTATTAAAAATTTACGAAGAACACGTTACATTTATCCTCAATGAAAAGATGCGTCGTAAGATAAACCTTTATTGTCCCCCGCTTTCGCGAAAGCGATAGGACATTAAATCTCATTCGTCTGTCAGTCTTTCTGTCTGACCGTCACAAAAACTTGAACCTTGCCCATAACATTTGATTTTGTGGAGCTATGACTTTCATATTTCACATTCCTAAGGGCGAGACCTTTCTTTACACAAAAATTCCTTTCATATTTGACATATATATATATATATCCTTTGTGACAAGACCTTTAATTGGATAACAACAACTTTGACCTTATGATCTTGACCTTGGGTATTTCCATTCTTATAAAAAAAACTTTAACTTTGGCCATAACTTTTGAATGGTAGGTACTATAGGACTTTCATATTTAACATATATATTCTTTGTGGCAAGACCTTCAATTGGATAACAACAACTTTGACCTTATGATCTTGACCTTGGATATTTCCATTCTTATAAAAAACCTTTAACCTTGGCCATAACTTTTTAACGGTAGGTATTAGGACTTTCACTCTTAAAATACCGGTATATAATTTTTGTAACTTTTTATTAGATACCACTTTGACCTTGACCTTAGAGATTTCCGTACTTATAAAAAAAACTTTAATCATAACCATTACTTTTGAGTTATAAGTGTTAGGGTTTTCTTACTTCACATGTGTAATCCTTGTGGCAAGACCTTATACCAACAACTTTGACCTCTTTACCTTGGAGATTTCCGTACTTAATTTTTGAACAGATGGTGCTGGGACTTACATACTGCACAATCGTATTTCTTGTGAGAAGACCATATACTTTGGGTACCAATATATTTAATCTGTATTTAAGAAAGTTAAATCTTCATTATGTTGTCATGCGGGAAGCATCATCTTGTTCCTTGCTTTTGATTGAGAGGAGATAGAGTTTGCATATTTTTATGACTTGTGAAATTACCTGTGACAAGATTTTTACGAGCATGCTATGAATTCTGGCCCCTTGACCTTCACAATTGACCTTGATTTTCAAAGAAATCGACTTCGGTGATAATTTCTAAATGACATATTCTAGGGCGTTCATATTTGACAAAATATGCCATAAAATGGCATCTCACTAACAAAGACACCGAAAAGCGGGGGACCACAATCGAAAAAAACTTGCTTGTTTCTTCACTTTTTACAGTGAATAGAGGGTACCTGTAAAGTGCGAAACGAAATGGAAACGAAACGAAACGAAACGAACTGAAACGGTTTTTTTTTGCTTGTCAAGAAATTTCTGGGTTGGATTTTTCTTAATGGGATGGACCCCCCTTCCCAATTCCTGGATCCGCGCCTGCTGATTAATGGTCATGTGCTCAAATCGAAAGTATGAATATCAATTTTCATTAGGAATTGATAAATAAATGGTGTGAACTTGATGTTCATGAAATGAATCATAATAAATATACTCAGTGTCTCCACAATTTCACTCTATTCAACATATTTAATGATTTTTAACAGCACATTTAGGACTTATTTATAGAGTTGTAAGTTACTTTGATTCTCTGATGACGCGTATAATAACTGGTTCTGAGAATCAAATACGAAATTATATACTTACAGAAAATAACAACACGTAGATTTACTCATTTCCTTGGAACATGTGTTACCAAAACAGACTGAAAAATTCCTTTTTCAAATGTATGATTGCATACTGGATAAAGTGGATTTCCTATTCTAAAAATAGAAGCTGAATATTTCCGTTCCTTCTAATAAACTGTATAAAGTAATAATAATCTTACAAACCGGAGAATTTAAAATGACCCCATATCGCTGCAATTTTGTAACAAAAAAAAGCTTCGAAACTATTTGAATCAAAAACTGATTACAAAGTAAAAGAATTAATCAAAATATGGGTGTTTTTACTCGATTTTTAAAAAATTTTTTAATGAAGCACGATTTTTTTTAAATATAAAGTTGAATCATTGAATCTACACCGGAATTTTAACTCAAAGAAAATTATAAAAAATATAATAACACACACACACCCTCTTCCACCCTCCCTCACACCCTAAAAGAAGATTTAAATTAAACCCTCCCTCGATGCAGCCGTACATGTACCTGTCTATTCAAGAATTCCAAGCCACCTACAGTGATTTGATAATTTGATTGCCCTCTACGGGTCCATTAATTTATCTATGAAACGATCGTTTTTACCAAAAATGTACGAGAAAATTAAATAAAAAAGTTTGTAAGGTTTCACTTTCAAACAATACAAATAATTAAAACAGAACAATCAAGGACCTCTAATGCATCAGAGGTGGGATCAGATTCCATGGAGGAGTAAGTTTCCCCACCCGCCCGGTCACAACGTCGTGTGCTCCTTGTCATGATCAGAATACACCGGAAAATCCGTCATCAATTCAGTGTGTAAATAATGGTCTAATAATTGGTATGATTACTGTCAGTCAGAATTTTACTAAATTAAAAACTGTATAAAAAATTTAGCTGACAAGGTAATTGTATCTTCCATTGAGCTTACGAAATGATGACCTTAAATGGAACTGTTCATATCCTTAATTGTTTTCTCAACTTGTTTGTCAATAAGGACATGCCGTTGAGTAGCGAATAAATTGGGGGACATAAACGACATATTGAACAGGTGATTCTGGACACAGGCACCTGAAGTATGGATAATACCCCCCTTTTTTTAATGAAAAAATTGTAAGAGTGTATAATACCTCGAAAATATAAAATTTCCCCGGAATATACATCACAAGATTTAGAATATACATCACAAGATTTTGAATATACATCACAAGATTTTAAATAAATCACAAGATTTTGAATAAACATCACAAGATTATCGAATTTAGCAACGTTTTACACGCCATATCTTTTTTACATGTTTTCAAAACTTTTCATCGACATCTTTCCTCGTTTATGTAGCAATATACCACTATCACCCGTATATGTAGTTTATTTCTACTACTGTATTCGATAGGTAAGATCAAGCTCTACATTCTAACAATGTTTTATACGAAACAATACTAGCAACAACGTTGATGACACAAGGATCTCATTTAAAGACAATATTTCGCGAATTCTATTGTCGATATAATGGGTTTTAAAACAAATACAATCTTTCATTTAGTCATATACGGATTTTTTCCCTTTTATCCAATCATAACAAGGGGCAAGTAGGCACTGGAGGACATGGGATGCTTACTCCTCTATGACACCAGATCCCACATTTTACAGGTTCGGTGTCTGCTTTACTCCTGAGTTGTATTGTTTCAACAGGCTTACATTTCGTGATCTTTATATTCTATTTCTATTTAATCTTATTGAAAGTACTAGTATCCTATAAATAAGCGCCCCGCAAAGCAAAGCATGTCGCAGCTATTGCAGAAATAATACATAACCCGCAGGTTATGTATTTTTTTCTGCAATAGCTGCGACGTTAATTTCCGTACTAGCAATCAAAGAAAGACATTTTATTGCTTATATTTACATCTGTTTGAAAAAACATTCAAAGTTAAATTAGATTTGTTGAATATTGTATTATTGATTAAAATGTAATTGCATGCTTAACTGATGGAACAACCATTATTCATGGAATCTAAAATATTCAGTGGATGTAACTACATTGAAATCAATCTAAATTATTACTTCCTTTACTCAGGAATTCATTCACCAACACACTCACAAGCTTGTTATTATCTCCCCATCAATTTCGTTCTGTGGATATAACAAATATGATAATTTAAGATATTCTGAAAAAAATATTGGGAATAATTTTTTTTGTCATCTCAATAATGAATACATATAACACTGAGTATATATGCTTCCTTAGTAAGATACGAGGGTTGATCCAAAAGTAATGTCACAACTTCGATAAAATTGCTCCTAGTGGACGTAAATTAATAAATTTATACATGATGGAAGCTATATCTATTTCAAATCAGCCCCGAAAAATCCAAATTAAAATGATTTATACTTTTCAAAATATCGAATCATATACAAAGTGCGATTGTGGTAGTCGCCGCACCTAAATAACGTCATATGACGGATATGCTCCCTCACATACTTAAAATGTCAAAAACACATTCACATATTTTACTTTTTAAAGAATTATTGGCACCAGTTGTACACTCTACCTATCATTTAGTCCTTCATCAAAATTCTTTGAACAGTATCATAAGACAAACTTAAATTACTCAAACCGCGTGACACAAATCTCTTTTTGACAACGTCGACGCCATTGAATGTTTTCACCCGACCTCTGTACGTACAACAAATCCAGTTTAAATACAGAAAGTAAAATTGTGCAATATACATAACGCGGTCTTTGCTTTAGACTATACCCAACACATGTCTTAATTTTCTCCGCACCTCGAACATGTCTAAGTTTCTCAATCAGGATTGGATGAAATATTTACCGCATTCTTTATTTTAAAAAAATCTTATGTTTATTGTGCATTCTTGTTAAACATGTAGACGCTCTTTTTAATATACTATTATATTAATGTTAAATATTTTTATTTAAATTGTTTTAACTCCGCAGAAACGCACAGCGACTTCAAACTTTCATATCATATAACCTGGCGGCTGGTAATAACAAACTTGAATCTTCACTACCAGAGGATGCTTCTACATGAGTTTCATCTTTCCAGTGGTTCTATATATACAATTCAATATACATGTTCATATAGAAAATCATTACTGTACAGGACGACAATAATGTAATTTGGATTCAACCGAAGCTTATAAATAGTTCATCTGTCACAAATATGAACAACAGAGTTTATTAATGCTATTTTTTTATCAGTCATTGAAATAGTTATTTACAATTTTGCAGCAAAAGATTCCGACATCAAAGTTGCAGCTCATATTGCTTTTATAATCATAAAATTAATTGGTGACTGATAAAAAATTAGCAATTTTAATCAGAACTATAGAACCCATCAATTTATATTTTGCACTGTTGCCCTGTAAACCTCCTTGTACAGATTAGTCTGAACTTTAATATTGAAAAAGCCCTGGGGTCCATGTTATTGCAGAGATATGATGATTATGTCCCTGCAGGTATTTACACCATTCATGATCAAGGGCATTTCTAATTAAGAAAATCGTATTTAATCCGATCTTTGGAGGATAATGTGGCATACAAAATGCATGAGGCTGATTTCTACTGGTAATGTTAAGTGCTTGTCAAGCACAAGAGTATATACTGTGAAACAGTAGCTTATAAAAGGTAGGCCACCTTTCATGCACTGATCAGAATGTAACCGTAATGTGCTCATATGAAAAGTTGACAGTCTAAATATTTTAAGCAAAATAAGCATCGGTTTTTTGGAGGCCTAAAATTTGTTGAAAATATATTTTGCTAAATTTTATTACATTTACAACAATGAAATATACTGTTATATAATTTTATGCTTCCTCTTTCCAGCAAAAATTAAATGAACAGTAACCTAGAATACTATAACTTAACACAGTATGTGTTGAAATTGTTGTTTATTAACGCTTCATATATTTCAAGCCTGTATATACAAAAAACAAAATGTGACAAGCAAACACCAGTTGAGACCAATTAAAATTTACAGGCATTAGCAAAATGTACAAGTCTAGACTTACAAACCTGTATATTAGAAGTGTTGTTACTATAACCATTGCAAACACAATAAGTGGTATAATAGAACTAACTTGAGAGCGTTTACACGTAAATTGAAAATTTATTACATCATGTTGTAGCTGTGAAAACAAATGCCTACCTTTACACTCTCGTAACCCCCCCCCCTCCATCAAATATTTCTAACCCTTTCATCTGATTGTATATTTCTGTCACCACTTGTCGGATAACTCTGTAGATTTGTAACAAAATTAAACTGACTTGAGTTTTCAGATCTTTTTGTCCACATAAAGTCATTTATTCATGTGTTTTAAAATTCAACATGGATATGTCTAATGTCCAGTTTTGGCCATTTTGTTGACGTCATATTTGTCGCACAAATTGAGAATAGGATCTGACAAGTCTTCATTATTATAAATATTTATCTGACAAGTTGACAATTAAAGATACGGCAAGTTATCAATATTATCTGAAAAGTCGCATTAGCATCTGACAACTCGACTTGTCGCAACTTAAATTTGACTTGTAAGATAATTATATCGACTTTTCAGATACAGTATTATGTTTCAAGACGTCAGTCAATGCATTGACAAAATTAGAGTATTTGAGTGAAATAAAAAGTACACTTATTGTTTAAGAGCAAGCATATGACATGAGATGTGCCGCAGACAGTTTTTCTTTTTTTTTCAAGGAAGAGACGTTTGGAAATTCAAAATAAAATATTAACCTAGCTGACACAGGTCATGACAACTCTTACTGTGACATGGAAGGAAGCTTCTCATTACTTGTCAATTCTAAAAGTACAAAGCAGAAATATGACATGCGAGTTGACAATTCTAAAATCTTGACAGGAAACAATTTGAAATACGACAAGCAAATCCAAAGAATTTTTGCCCCCTGCTTTTGGTGTCTCTGTGTCATTATTTATGGCATATTGTTTCAAATTTGAACGCCCTATCATATGTCATTCAAGAACAAAGTTTTTTTACTTAGGTCAAACATGAAGGTCAAGGGGTCAGAAATCATAGCATGTTACAGTTCGGGATAATCTTGTCACATGAAATGCATATGTCAAATATGAAAGTTCTATCTCTTCTACATCAAAAATCATAAGAAATAAATAATATTTTTGCAGAGAAGGGAAAACGACAAGGTTCAAGGTCATGGGATCAAAAATCAGGGGCACAATAATGATAAATAAAGGACAAATAGGATTTATTTGGCACACAACATGAAAAATAAAGTTAACAGTCTGTTACAGTCAGAACAGGGAATAAAATGACATAGGAAATGACAAATCAAAAAGTACAACAGTGGAAATAAAATGTACCTAAAACATGATATAGCAAATCTAAAACTTACGTGAAGAGGAACATATCTGACAAACGACATGACAAGATCTTTTTCAAATTTTACACTATACATTAGCAACTCTGAAAGTACAAATTAGAAACAAGATGTGTTTGTGAAAAACTGATGCTCCCGTATGGCAACATAGCAAAGATTAAACTTTTCTTTGATGCAAATTTAACATATTCGTACTAAAAGCAGGATAATCTCACTGGAAAATTGTGAAATATGAATGTAGGCCAAGGTTAGTGACGGGAAATTTTATATTTTCGATGTATTATACATTCTTACATTTTTTTGTCATTAAAAAAAGGGGGGGGTATTATCCATACTTCAGGTGCCTGTGATTCTGGAACTACGTAAAAAACGAAAGTTGTCGATGAAAAAGTCAAAGTCATATCGTTTGACATGCAATGTATTTTTTTAATGGAGTCTTATCGTCCATAATTAGTAAGGCATCCAAATATGAAACCGATCTGTCAGTCGCTGTGTTGTCTTTTATTTCAAGTGTACAAGGATATATGGAGTCTATATATAAATGGAATTAACCAATGTTTTTGATAAAACGTCGATTTGTCTGATTTTTGAGTTGAAAGCCACGTTTCTAAATAAATTCTGCAGATTGGGAATTAGTGACCATCAGATTTCCAATATTTTCAACAAGAAAAATTATTTCCGTAGACTACATAAATGATGTCAATGAACTTGGCCAAGTTAAGAGTTGTTTTGTGTGTAATCAGAGTGATTTTAACTGAGTAAATCCGCTCATGAATAGTGGCCAGTCACAAGATGTAAAACATTCCAAGTTCTTTTTTTTTCATTATTGAAGATGCAGCTAGTTATCTATGATTTCGATAAGCGTGGATTTTGTTTTATCGCATGGAATGATTGTATGCAAAGTGTACATAAAAGTTTTCTTTAAAAATTTTGGAGTTTTTTTGAGGATTCACATATGATTTATACTACTTTTAGAATGTGCTGAAGCACAGAATGTCTGAAGTTTCTCCATTACATAATTTTATATTTCTTTAAGGAGTAAAGATACTGGCTTGATCGAGCATTTGCTAGATCCGCCACTGTACTGTATCTTTGTTTACAAGGATTCCGAAGAGGTTTAGGAATCTTGTATAGCTAGGGTAGTTCCAATTGGAAGCATAACGTATCGTTCATGTAATCTCTCTAATTCCTTGAACACCTCTCTTTTAGTTAGACCGGAATAATAGATGGCTTGCAAAGAACTTTATTTTTTTATTTTCTAACACAATTTTTTAAGATATTTATAAAATAATTCATTTTTATAAAGTGTTTAGCTCTTCTTTTTTATATATTTATCTCGATTTTTGGCATAACTAGCTACAAAATTCAAAAGAGAGTCTAACGCCAATTTTACTATTATTGCTTCAAAGCCTTCATACTCAACTATGTTAACATCATATGTGATGAAGGGTCCACTGGGGCTAAGAAGTAGAACAGAAGGATCACATAGGAGGATTCATGTGCATAAGTGACTTGTCAAGAAAAATAAATTCTTCAGGTAAGAACAGACAAACACACTGGTGATTATAGAACACTTGTAGAACTAACAATAAATAAAACAAACGTTTGAATAAAAAAGATTTTTTATTGCTTTTATTATACATTTTAGAATTCTTAATTAATATAAATGTACATCGTTTGCCATTTAATAATTGTTCCAGTTAGTTTTAATAAATTCAATTTTTAAAGTAATTAAAAAAAACATATTCTGCTTAACAATATGCACAATTGCTTAATTGCTGGGACATCATATACTATTATTGCATTGATAGGTTAGGAATTTTATTTTAGTAAAGTAGTAATGCCTGGAAAACAACTCTGGAATTTAAATATAATCAAATTTGTTAAAAAAAATTATAACTATATCTTAAATCAAATAAGGAATGGGTTTCTAACGCATAAATCTCAGCTCTAATTTAAGTTCTAACGCACAAACCCATTCCTTTCATATCACTGCAGATATCTATATTATAACGTTTATATTCAACACTTAAAAATACTATTTTTCAGATCATTTACAATTTCATCTTTATCACCTTCGGTGTATCCACACAGTCTATCGGCTGAAAATGGTTGCGGAATGCTAGACAAAATATCTTTCCTTAGATGCTCGTGGAAGACAGTTCCATTTTGGTCAGATGACACTGTATTTGAGCTTTTATGCCTATCACTAAAACTAGAGGGCGGAAACGACGACAGATCAATTGCAATAGGAGAGGGTCCTTCATATCCTCTATGCATTGTAGTCGACGAAGAGAAAGATGTATTTTCAAAAGATAATAAAGACGAAGATGAATGGATATGATTGCTGAACGATGAGGGGAAAAGTTGAGAAGACGTCGTACTTGCTGCAGGATTGCTGCAAACATTTAATTGTACGTTTTCTTGAGCATGCCTTCCATTAGATGTAAATAGTCTGTTGTTAGATTCAATGTTGCTTTCAAAAGGTATATTTGGAGGAAAGTTAAAGTTGGAGGTACTGGTTGTTGTGTTTGATAAGTTATTAGTTCTCATGATCTCGTCAGGAATCTGTTTTGAAATACTTTTCTTGAAACTATTTCCTGTCTTATTTTCTTCAATATCAAACTCCTTCCTCGCATCCTTGGTGGGTTTTTTATGCTGATTATTAGCATACCTATCATTAGATTGCGAACCAAGAAGTTCTACTGGCGTCCTAGGTAGGACGGGCGTTGAAGGAGGATCTTTGAACAAACTACCATTGGGTGAGCTTTGATGTACTTGCTTTACATAAGTTTCTTCACTGAAAACTTCTTTTTCTTGAGTGTTTTCGTTTTCACTAACGTTAGGTGCCGTATATCTACATGGAAAAACATTTCCAGTTTGATTATCTTTGAACTGATCAACCTTAGTGAATTTACTGTTCATTGGAAATGGTAAGTCTCGATGGCGAAAACCCCCATTTTCGCCCTTTTCTTGATAATATTCAGATGTCAACGAATTATTTTGTGAAAGATGAGGGTTTGGTTCATCATGCATGTCCTCTTTGTCCTCATCATTGTCCTCGACAGGAGAAGGGGCAACCATCGTGTTGTTGTCACCTATCATAACGTTCGTTGCTATAATATGCATTCCTTGGTAAGTTTTCTCTTTCTCAGTGACCTGAGAACCATGCCTTTTCAACCACAATATTTCCTTTTCTCTATGATTGTCCTGTCTTTCCTTACGAATATGCTTATGCTTTTCATACAATTTCAACAACATAGAACGGATGTCTACTTTACTAATTTTCAAGTAAGTTAAAGGCGTTGCTATTTTGGCATTCAGTGGTAGAATCACATCTTTCTCACCAAGAACTGGAATAAAACGTTTACCGTAGAGGAAGTCCTGAAAACCAGTTTGGCATGTGTAAGACGCATATTTTTCTTTGGATAATTTTGTAAATAAGTACAAAATTACTGAACTTCTCTCTAGATATTCACCCTTGTAAAATTTTGAATCACCGCAATGCGTGACAACAATATCTCTAGGAAGGCATTCATTCAAAATCTCTCTTATCTGACTGACAAAGGGACCAACCCTCTCTTCCTCTTCGGTGGATGGGACAACCACAAAATCGGCATAAAAGTCAAAATTAGGAGGTAGTTTCCGCTGCTGCCTATCACAGGGGAGGATGCCTGAAAAGAATTGCTGTTCATGTGGTTTTTTCCATATATATTGACTATAACAGTTAATTCAACATTAATTTGCTGTTATATATGTAAAATACTCACGTGTATTTTTTCGTTTTGCTTCACCTATTAAATGGAAGAATGATAAGTATATGATTTGTTATAAGAAACATTTTTATTAAAATACATGTATATTCCAGCAAAAAAAAATTTAAAAAGTAAAATAATGATTTATATAGTTTCCATACCTGACATGATAAAAATCAGTATTTCTTCATTTCATTTCTTTGAGCTCTAGAAAAATGATTTAATTTAAAAAACAATGAAATTAAACTACTTATTGTTTTAGTTAACAAAGAAGACAGTCTTTCCACAATAGTTATAATCTTAATGACAGAGATTTTGAATCACATGGATTGCCTGAATTACTATTAATCAACGTTCATGTTTCCAGGATCATAAATTATTAAAAGTGTTATATTCTCTTTACTGGTAATTAATCCCAAAATATCGTATCTTGAAGAGTATGTTTTTACCCTTTGTGAAATAAACAACTTAAAGTTAATAAGGATAAAGGGTTACGAGATATGCCTTACAGTCTTAAGTGTAGGGTAATCAATTGTGCTGAATTTTTATGTCAATTAAATAAACAGCTGTACTTTCAATTTTTTGTAGATGATAGTCTATTTTAGAATCATGTGGCATGTGTGACACTTGGAATTTGACGGTTGTGTCCTTTTTTTATTATTAGCACTTAACATTTCTAAAAACAAATGGTTTGTTTTCTCTCGATGATTTGTTTTATAATGATTGGTTTTAACAAATTTCAGCGCTGGAAAAATGAAAAAAAAAGAAAAACTAAATTATGGGAAATGGTTTTTAATATTGTCTTCTGATTCGTTGTTTGTTTAAACTTTAAAGAATGCAAAACTTATTTTCTATGAGAATTTTAGATATTGCATGAAAGATATGAAGATTACGAAAAAATTTCAAGCTCAAAAGTTCATTAACCAAGAGGCCCATGGGCATTATAGATCACCTGAATATCATGTAACAACTTTCCAACAATTGAATTTGAATCGTGTTTTAAAAGGTGCCTCTTCTAAAATTGTGAATTTCATAGCCCCTGGGTTGGGGGTTCTGGAGTTAGGGTCAAGCTCTATTGATTATGTTGTGAAAATGCATAAATTCTTTAAAAACCTTCTTTCTGCAAGTGGTTATTAATAGGCACCCTTATTCAACATAACTATGTACTTGGTTAGTTTATTTAATACCCTGGAGCAGAGAAGTTTTTCAAAGAAACAATTCATTTTCACTATATAATCTTTATAGCCCCACCCTAGCACTAGAACCCATAACCCAGGGGAAATGAAATTAACAACATTGGAAGAGGCAGTCAAACCGTTGGTATGATTGTAATTAGCATCGAGTCCTCAACCAAAATTGTGAATCTCATGATTTTCTACATCATATGACAAAAAAGATACCCTTATGTAGTGGCACTGAAAGTTAATGTCGTTAATAAATTTCCTTTTTGATAGGTGTAAATTATCAAATTGCATTTTGACGTCATGTCGTACTTTTGTCAAGTATCCAGTAATCTCTTAATATGGAATTTATGGAGGTTTTAAGTGGCTTCGTCATGTGTCTTAATTAAAAGCTCTAATTGTAGTATTTATAAAATTATCTTATATAATTTTTTTCATGCCCCCGTAAACGCAGTATCGGGGGTATATAGTTTTTGTCGTGTCCGTCCAACTGTCTGTCTGTCTGTCTGTCTAACTGTCTGTCTGTCTCTCTCTCTCTCTCTCTCTCTGTCTGTCTGTTTGTTTGTCTGTCCGCAAAAACTTTAACCTTGCCCATAACTTTTGATTTAGTGGAGCTATGACTTTTATATTTCACATGTGTATTCCTTGTGACAAGACCTTTTTTTCTTGAGTACCACCAAATTTGACCTTTTGACCTTGACTTTGGAGTTTTACCCACTTTTACACAAAAATTCAAACCTTTTACTTTGGCCATATCTTTAGTACTTGGCCATAACTTTTGAACGGTAAAGGATAGGGCTTTCATACTTCACATATGTAATCATTGTGAAAAGAATCTTCATTGGATACCAAGAACTTTGACCCTTTGACCTTGACTTTGGAATTTGACCTACTTTCAAAAAGCAAACATTGACCATTACTTTTAAAGGGTTAGGACAAGTGTTTTTATACTTTACATATTTAATCCTTGTGACAAGACCTTTCATTCGATAGCAAAACCCTTCACCTTGGAGTTTGACTTTCTTTTAAAAATTTTTAACCTTGGCCATAACTTCTGAACGGTTAAAGTTAGGACTTTCATACTTTACAAATGTATTTTATGTTGCAAGAGCTTTCATTTGATACCAATTATCTTGACCTTTTGGCCATAACCTTTGAGATTTTTGTACTTGTGAAAAAAAATTAACCTTGGCCATAACTTTTGAACGCTAAGAGCTAGTGCACTCACACTTAACTTATGTAATCCTTGTGAAAAGACCCTTCATTGGATATCAAGAACTTTGACCCTTTGACCTTAGAGTTTGACCTACTTTTAAAAGACTAACATTGAGCATTACTTTTAAAGGGTTAGGACAAGTGTTTTTATACTTTACATATTTAATCCTTGTGACAAGACTTTTCATTTGATAGCAAAACCTTTGACCTTGACCTTGGAGTTTGACCTACTTTTGAAAATTTTGAACCTTGGTCATAATTTCTGAACGGTTAGGGCTAGTGCTTCCAAACTTTACATATATATTTTTTGTTACAAGACCTTTCATTGGATACCAGTGACCTTGACCTTAAAGATTTTTGTACTTATGAAAAAAATTAACCTTGGCCTACATTCATATTTCACAATTTTCCAGTGAGATTATCCTGCTTTTAGTACGAATATGTTAAATTTGCATCAAAGAAAAGTTTAATCTTTGCTATGTTGCCATACGGGAGCATCAGTTTTTCACAAACACATCTTGTTTCTAATTTGTACTTTCAGAGTTGCTAATGTATAGTGTAAAATTTGAAAAAGATCTTGTCATGTCGTTTGTCAGATATGTTCCTCTTCACGTAAGTTTTAGATTTGCTATATCATGTTTTAGGTACATTTTATTTCCACTGTTGTACTTTTTGATTTGTCATTTCCTATGTCATTTTATTCCCTGTTCTGACTGTAACAGACTGTTAACTTTATTTTTCATGTTGTGTGCCAAATAAATCCTATTTGTCCTTTATTTATCATTATTGTGCCCCTGATTTTTGATCCCATGACCTTGAACCTTGTCGTTTTCCCTTCTCTGCAAAAATGTTATTTATTTCTTATGATTTTTGATGTAGAAGAGATAGAACTTTCATATTTGACATATGCATTTCCTGTGACAAGATCATCCCGAACTGTAACATGCTATGATTTCTGACCCCTTGACCTTCATGTTTGACCTAAGTAAAAAAACTTTGTTCTTGAATGACATATGATAGGGCGTTCAAATTTGAAACAATATGCCATAAATAATGACACAGAGACACCAAAAGCAGGGGGCAAAAATTCTTTGGATTTGCTTGTCGTATTTCAAATTGTTTCCTGTCAAGATTTTAGAATTGTCAACTCGCATGTCATATTTCTGCTTTGTACTTTTAGAATTGACAAGTAATGAGAAGCTTCCTTCCATGTCACAGTAAGAGTTGTCATGACCTGTGTCAGCTAGGTTAATATTTTATTTTGAATTTCCAAACGTCTCTTCCTTGAAAAAAAAAGAAAAACTGTCTGCGGCACATCTCATGTCATATGCTTGCTCTTAAACAATAAGTGTACTTTTTATTTCACTCAAATACTCTAATTTTGTCAATGCATTGACTGACGTCTTGAAACATAATACTGTATCTGAAAAGTCGATATAATTATCTTACAAGTCAAATTTAAGTTGCGACAAGTCGAGTTGTCAGATGCTAATGCGACTTTTCAGATAATATTGATAACTTGCCGTATCTTTAATTGTCAACTTGTCAGATAAATATTTATAATAATGAAGACTTGTCAGATCCTATTCTCAATTTGTGCGACAAATATGACGTCAACAAAATGGCCAAAACTGGACATTAGACATATCCATGTTGAATTTTAAAACACATGAATAAATGACTTTATGTGGACAAAAAGATCTGAAAACTCAAGTCAGTTTAATTTTGTTACAAATCTACAGAGTTATCCGACAAGTGGTGACAGAAATATACAATCAGATGAAAGGGTTAGAAATATTTGATGGGGGGGGGGGGGTTACGAGAGTGTAAAGGTAGGCATTTGTTTTTACAGCTACAACATGATGTAATAAATTTTCAATTTACGTGTAAACGCTCTCAAGTTAGTTATCACAATACTAAGATATAAATCTGAACAATAATGATATCAAAAATACAATTAGTGTATGCATATTTAAAAAAATAATTGGGGATTTTTGAAAAACTTACTGAATTGCTTAGAAAATGTCATTACATTGCACGTTTGGAAAAGAGGAAACTTTTTACAAATACTTGGAAAAATAAAGTTAAAGTATACCTACCTGATTAAGGCAGTTGTCAAAGAAATTTCTTTTCGAAGAATTACAGGGCAGTTCTTTGTAAGAATACTGTGATATAATAATAATTCGACTGTCTGTATCTAAGTGATAAGGAAGGATTAAAATTATAAATAAAACTGGGGAAAATGTTCATTCATGATCACACAACATGCTGATCTATATTTATAACTTTTCTAAAATTATAAATAAAAATCAGAAAGCACTACTTCAAAACTTAAAAATCGTAGCTCTGTATTGAGATGTTCTGATCAAACTGCTCCTGTTTTCACAAAAATAGAAAGCGTAAAGATTACTTGCATGTTTTTCGCATTTTTAAAGTCGATTTCAATTAACAAAATATAGCACTGTAGGTAAGTTTTACTTATCCGTGATTACTCCGTCGTGGCATCTGCAACAAATATTTTTAATTTTAAGAAGTACATGTACATGGAATTTTATTGGACAAATTTGGAATTGTGATTAATATATGCATGCATTGTCTGACTATGATGAACACATAAATTTAAATATAAGTCTGTAAATAGCCAAGAAAGGAAGTGCAAGACAACTTTACACTTTCACCAAGACAAAAAATACGTATGATGCGGAAGGATATTATCTAGCAAGTACATTTAATATACATTGCATTTTAAATCATTTTAGGGTGGTTCTCATTTTCTTCCGATTGACAATCTTTGTCGTTTATCGGAGATAGGTCTTCCCATATATAATTTGTTGAAATTCCCATGGGAACGGTTATTAGACCTATTTTTTGTTTTCATATGATGCAGAATTTATTCAAAACTTATCATTAGAAGAAAACACTTGCTGAGGACTTCGATCAACTCAACATTGAAATCGACGACATTAACAAAAGTTACTTCCATCATGTGTTAGCTCAGTATGTACCAATAAACTGGAAACTAGTGCTAATTGTAACGGGGACCGTTACAGATGTTCCCCAAACGCTCCCCAACTCCCTTTTAAAGTCATATTCCCTGTAAGCGTAATTAAATAAGACAAAGTTTATGCATATGAGACTTTAACAATGTTTACCTAGAAGTGTATCATGTTCATTCAAATTTTATCATTGCACACTTGCGCACGTTAATGCATGTGCGTAATGACCATATCATATTCTCTACAAAATCTATATATTATAATATTCTAAATATTAAAGTATTTAATCCAAAAGTATTAAAAAAAAAAAAACGCTCATTCAAGTGTAGTTTTGATTTTACCCATTTCACATGCACGCACGTGCATACATGAGCATGGTGACCATACCTTTATGTAGAAGTCCATTACATCTATCTATGTTCTAAATCCCAACCCGTTTGGTTGAAAACCAAGGGAGTTATAGCTGTTTAAAGTTTCAGCCAATCATATTGAAGCACACGTACACGCACGTGTATATATGTGCAGGGTGACCATACCTTCTTATAGAAGTCCCTTACATATATCTTTGTTCCAAATCCCAACCTGTTTGGTTGAAAACCAAAGGAGTTATAGCTGTTTAAAGTTTCAGCCAATCAGATTGCGGCATTCGTACACGCACGTGTATGCATGTACATGGTGACCACACCTTCTTGTAGAAATCCATTACATATATCTATGTTCCAAATCCCATCCTGTTTGGTTGAAAACCAAGGGGGTTATAGCCATTTAAAATTTCAGCCAATCAGATTGCAGCGCACGTGCATGAACGTGATTCCATGATAATTGCTATATATCTTTTTGTAGGATATCCTAATGCATGGCTATGTTGAAAATTTCAAAGGATTTCGTCAAAAAACAAGAAAGATATTGAGACTTTAGTGTCAGCCAATCAGAGCGTAGCGCACGTGCATGCGCGTGAGATCTTGTCATATTGACCACGTCATCTTGTTTATACTACTAATACGTCCTTACATTTTGAGTTTCAAAACATTTCATCAAAAAATAGAAAAGTTACGCCAATATACATTATAGTAGACATTCTCGTGTTGCACGTGCGCGCTCTTGCAAGCACGTGCGCGCTAAATGACCTTCGTTCCGCAAATCTACATAACATGTGTACTGACCCTAAAAACATTCCACCTTAGTTGGACGTGTAGTTAAAGAGATCATTCGCGGACAAAAAAGTGCCCAGGAAGAAGAAAAATAATAATAATAAGAAACAGAGTAAAAACAATATGTTCCCCAACTTCGTTTGGGGAACATAATAAAAGATATCACAGAATCCTACCCATTTGCTTCATATTTATAGGGATTAGAAAAGGACAATAATGGTAGCCAAAAAAAGCTTTTCCATTGCACCTGCCTTACGAGGTCCGTGTGTCCTGAGCTTCATTGTATCAATAGACTTTTCACATATCAACATCTGTATTTAAGTTCAGTGGACTTTTGAGTTTGAGTGCTGTTTTTCTCCATATTACTTGATGTGTAAACAAAGCAGAATGTAAAATTCGAACAAATTATACATAGGTACTTAGTAAATGACGGAATAGAACTATTTGAATATAACCCGACAAGTAGAAAGTATATTTCAAGTTTTTATAAAGAGGAAATTATCCAATGTATAAAGATGAAATAGGCGGTAGATCGAATTATCATTTTGTTAAAAGTCAATTTCTTATTGATGATACGGCGTTTTTTAAAAAAAAACAACAACTCATTTTCCATAAACATTTCAAAAAATGATTTCCTAGAAAAAAGGAAAACGCCTTTTCATGTTTATCAACTATTGTCCGGAAGATGTCGGCGCATGTTTTATTAAAACCAACTAAATAGGAAACATCTGTGGAATCGTGTTTGTTTGAAAACAAAGTTATCAATGGCATTCATAAAAAAATCTGGTAACCTATAAGTGAATAAGGAAACTCGATAATTTAGGAATATCCATTAAGTAAAGGAAACGAACATTGGAGTTCTATTTAAAAAATGAAATACCATTGTATCTAAACATTACATTTTTATATGGAATACTATTAATTGCTTCTTAATTCTGATTGTAATTTTAGGGCACCTTATCCAACCTCAGATGTTTTGGAGGTCCAAGTTTGCTCTGCTTCTATTTTGTATTGTTTTATGGACTTTTGATCTTGAATACTCTTCGTTATGTTCATATGTTTCAAAGAGGGTCCATATTTGGATTCTTTAAGATAAGAATACAAGCTTGGACCTGTGGGGATGGATTTTGTAAATCATATGCTTTTTAAACTGCAACGTTTTACAGAAGAAAATGTTGTCTACGTAACCCATTTGTTTCTCAGCCTTAAATTTGCAAACAATAAATTGACACAATATATATAATATTCTTTACTAACAAAAGGCCTTGTCTTTTATTCATATTTCAAATGAAAATATAAATTTGAATTAAAGTACAAACCTTGTAATTCCTACAAATATACGTAGATTATTGTTTATAAACTTCACTTTTGTGATAAAATACCTCTACAGTGTTTGAATATCGAAAATCGAAAACATAATACATTTATTGTAAAAGAGTAAAAATTTAGAGAACACGATATTTTAAGTGACTTATAATTTTATAACTTGTATCAAATATAAATTCTTTGGAAGAAAACGCCAGACGATTGGCTAAGCATGATACTTCATCAGAAAGGATTAAAAGCATTAGGTGAAAATTGAAATCTCGTATTAAACGATTGATGAATCATATGAAAATCTATTCCTCTGTCTTTAATACCCCCGGTAATTCAGAAATGAAAAAAAGAATTTGATTACACAATCAATACATTTTGGTACTAGATGACAATTGAAGCAGGTAACTGTAAGACTCATTATTTAAATTGTATTTTAGAAGAACTGGGATTTTATTCTGCAAGTGGCAATCCATCGAGGAAATTCGCATAAATCATATATCATTTTTAAATATTCTAATATTCCCAACAATCAAATAAAATTTGAATTACTTCACGTATACTGCCCTAAACTGCATTATAAATCTTACAAACAGACACAGACGAGTTCCAGTAAATGTTCTACTAAGCCTCACCAAAATTTGAACACCAATGAAAAGAAACCTCAGTCGTAGTGCACAGCAATTTATATTCGAGAAAATATGTTAATCCGATGTGGAACGTAAAAAAATCCAAGGGACGTTTAGAAAAAAAAATTGACATTTAAAACGTTTACGAAAATCATTAACACAAACATTGTACGGATTTTCAATACTTGATACATTCCTTCCCATTAAAACTTAAAGTTCATGTTTTTTTGACATGTCAGACTGTTGCTTTTTTTAATAAAAATAGAATCGTGAATTCGATTACCTTACTGAGTAATATGCAAAATTATTTTATAAAAAACATACTGGTGGTACACACAAATAATCTGAAGTTGATATTAAAAAGATGCATTAGTGTCTGATTGACAATATCTACTGCGGTGAGTATATTGTTTTGGGGGGATTAAGTCTTCCAACAATCTTTCGGAGTTTTTAATGGTACCAATTGCGTCTTGTTATTAGCAAACCATTTTTTGTATTCATATAAAGCAGAATTCATTCAAAAACTTCCAAATGAAGAAGAAATATCTTGCCCTGGCCTTCAATTCAACATTGAGATATATCGACGACAATTCATCATTTAACAATGCTTATCTTATATTGCTAATTCTCCCCCGTATTAATACATTTGACTAGAAAAAGATAAGAATGGTAACCTAAGGACAAAACTTCCTGATAAACACGATGACTTCAACTTTCCTACTGTCAACTTTGTAGCAAATTACTCTTATCCCCTGCATATTGAGTTAACTCAGTATGACTTCAAATGGATTCGAAACGCAAAAATACGTTCTACGTACGGATTTCTAATAATGCAAGCTCATGACAAAGAAGTTGATGATGTAGGATATAAACAGTCTCGTTTACAGACATTGCAAATCCTATGACTCTGTAAGCATTAAAAATATATATCATTAAGTCGAATGCTGACTGTCTTCCCCCTTTTTAACTCTCAAATGAACTGTTAATTAGTTCCACATCACATTAAATTGCGCCATGTAGAGTAAACTTTTGATCGTGACATTTATCACAATAGAAGGTTTACACGAAATTGCACACTTTGTTTTATTCTATAATCAATAGAAAATCGATTGGGGGGTTATCGAGTAAATCTCAGGGATTACATTTCAGAAATCGGGATCCAATATATATCTCCCTAAAAACCACAAAAACAAATAACACCTATGTATTTAACCACTGAGACAGAGAGCAAGCAATTATTTTATTTCCCACGTCTTTTAATATTGATATTCAGAATCCTCGCTGCATTACCCGTTCATATAAACCAATTTAATGACGAAATATTTTCATTGCTCTTCACTCTAACGCGCAAGGCTGTATGATAATACAAATACCGCGAGCGCAAGCAGATCGCCCACAAATACAATAGACAAAACTATAGCAAGGATGAACTGATGATGGTCGCCAAAGTCATTTTCCTTGACTTTACAGTGAATAGCAATCGTTTTTATTAACGCTGGAGCACAACTAAATAGGATTCATATCCGCTTTATAATCTTAGACATATCAGGATGAGTTACCACTCTTATTTTTGGATTGTAGTGATTCTATTTGGTTTAGCAGACTTTGCAAGTAAGAATTTTTGCTTCTATCTTTTCTCTGACACTTTATGCTATATATTTAGCCATTTATTTAAAAAATAAATAATAAATGAAAACTTCCTTTCCAGTACTTAAATTTGGGAATGGGAAAATAAAATAACCTTAAGATATAATTCATTGAATAACTCAGATTTTTGTCATCAGGTCAAAATTGACTAGCTTTTAGCTTTAATCTTTTCCTGCCTTAATATAATTCAAAATAGTTGGTCGTGGCCAGACTAAGACGCATTAAACCTTTTTGAAAATAAAAGCTCTGTATAAAGATATTGGAATTTACATTAAATATAAAACTTAAGAGGAAGTTTCTTTTTATTATTTTTTTTCATTTAATAGTCAATGACTAGAAAAATCATAATTCCTTTTTTTTTTTTGGTGAACCACTTAGATGATTTCTGTTGACCTTCCGATATTCTTTTATTATGGAAATCTGAGAATCGTTTAACTTATTAAATGTTAAACAAGATGATAGCTATTGCTATAAATTTGAGTATTTTCAAAAAAACATCCTAAAAACACCCATGCAACTTTCGCGTGTAGAAAGTATCCCTTGTTACAAAATTGTACTTGTGAAATTCAAATGTAATGTGCTGGTAATAATGGATAGAATAGATAGAGTTAAAAAAATCAAGTAAGTTTAACCCTCTAAAAAAATCAAGTACGTATAACCCTCATTAAAAAAGCTAAAACTGATTTTAGGTACCTTCCTGACACTTTATGATTGTAATTTCAAATTCAGTTTAAAAAGTTTAAAATATTTTTATATAAGATGCTGCGAAATTTTTCTTTAACTTCTGAGAGATATGATTTTTTTTCTATCTTATGAATTTGGGTGAATTTTTGCCTCGTACACAATTTCAGAGGAGCTTAATTAGTGAGGTCTGCCTTTGCAATTCTCCAGTTCTTTCCTACAAACGACTGTTTATAGATATTCCTGTACAACAAATCGTACATTCATATTAATTATACATGGCAATGCATTATATACAGTTGTTAAGAATCTACATTATTCGTTAATTAAGATTTACAACCTCTACATACAGGTACTTATCCAGTGGACCTGGAAGATTTAGAAGATGGCGACCTCCTCCTGGAGGACAAACGATCTCTCGTTCCAACCGATCCAAATATAGACTGGGCACGCGCGGAATCCCTGCCTTTCAGCAGAGACAATTTGATGGCAATTGACCGACGGTCCATTTACAATTGGCATCGACCCGGAAGACGACCGAGTTATATAATCCCATATTACAGGATCGGAGACGGTGTCAATTATCAATATGACGGCGGGGTACGGCCTTCAAGAGTGGGAATATCCTTGTCAAGAGTCGCCCCCTATCGTCAGTTTCGACCTTGATGGATCAAAAAATAAGATGCTTTGTTAAAATTTTAAACAATTCATTGCTGATTAAAGTAAAAATTCATAACATTTATTATTGTTGTCACACTATTTTGCATTCCTTATGAATAAACGTAAAATTGGTTTGGTAATGGATCTTCAATAAATTTGCGTTTTAATTGTTTATTTCTTTTCTAATGAATACCATTCCTTCTTAAACCAAAAAACAACACTCACAGAAAGACATAAAGACTGAGCTTGTCTTATGGATTGTTGGGAGCGTACAGAAAATGTTCTTGTAATACTGACATCGTCTTTTTAGAAATCCATCTCAGAAGAGGCATTATATAAATATCTAAGTTTTAAAGAATATGATCTGCATTTTTGAAATTTTTTATCTTGCTGTTTAAATGTGTGATTATGATTTTGTATGTAACTTAAACCTTTATGATCAATTAAAATCAATTAGACTAAAATATATATACACAAGAAACATATATTGACGCAAGCGTCAAAAATCGGCCGCAAACCAATTGTTCGTAGGTTTCTGACATCGGTACCTTCACGTGTTCATCGCCGTAATGATTGTCAACTTTTGGCTAAATATACCAGCATACACGTATAGAATACCATTCGGATAGCTTTCATATTTTCTCACTAATCACAAAGGGAGCCCGAGGTTCATTCACACCTTGTGTACAAAAAATGATAATAATGATCTGTCTTGCTTGAAATGGGGAAAAAGACTTATTCTTACGTCATTTGCTGCCTTTTCTGAGTTTAATACTTATAATATCACAATGACGGTGTGGTCTTAGAATATCAGTGCTAGCTCCTCAGTTCGTACATCACAATTGTCTCGCTTTGACCACTTCTTTGAAGCAGAGAAGCACATTACCATTACTTCTTGTCAAACGTTCACAGGTCGTTATTATTCTAGCACAAATTTTTTACATTTCTAATTTATTTATAAATTCTCATAAACTAAAATAATGACACATTCACTCCTTCCTTACACACCCTCACACACACAACCCTATAAGTCGTATTTCTTGAATGCATGTGAACTCAACATCGTACGACAGATACAGGGATATAATACTGCTCATGCAATGTTGAGTTGCTATGCATTAAAATAAACCTGACTGATGAAGGCCGGTAATACGGTCAAACATTTTTTTTAACTCAATAACCAAAAAATAAGAGATTTTGGATTGATATATTTATTTTAACTCTTTCTTTTTTTACGTGAAGTTGGTAGAGCTGAGTTATGGTAAAACAGGTGGTGATTCAAACCCTTGTCCTGAATGCCCTTAGTCGATAAAAATTGGTAGCAACTGTTCCTTCTCTATAGGAGCTCGGCAGTTTGTTGCTGGTCTTTGTGTGGAAACTAAATGCGCCAAGTAATGGTATAAATGCTAAGTACTTTATTGGTATGTGGTGGCCTCCTTATATGTATGAAAATTCTTGAAAGGGGGATTAAACAAATTATAATCATCAATCAATCAATCAATTTATCAATCAGACAATCAATTGTCGTGTAGTTTGTATACAAAGTCTTTGTACTGACCATGAATTGTACATTTTTTGCATTATTGAACGTAAATTATCGAAATCAAACAGCTGGAGAGTATTTTGTTGTTGTTGATGTCGTATTTTTCCACGAGTGAAAATTTATATTGAAAAATTATTTTTCTGTCCATATTTTTTTTGTTTCATAACGCTGTCTCAGAAGCCACTTTCTAAAAGATGGGGCATCATAGAATAGCAGAAATAGTGAAATTGAAAACATGAAGTTTAAGAACAAATGGGAGATATTAGAAGTGTTGTTACTATAACCATTGCAAACACAATAAGTGGTATAATACATCAAAATTACAATATTCCAAAATACTTGTATGCAAACATACATGACTAGAAAAATCATTGTAAGTGGCAGAAGGTGAGGTCCAAAGGCTCATAGCTCAAAATTCTTTTTCATAATACTGTTATATATTTATATCTTTCAACAGATTCAAATAAATAAAAATTTAGCCTCTTTTATAACACAGAGAGAATGAAACATATGGAGAAAACGAACATATTCAAGAGATCAAAAGTGACCCGACATTATGAAGATAACAAACACCAGTCATGATCATACAAGGCCGTTGAAACGGTGCAAATCAGGAACAGACCAACACAAGGATCAGGTGACATTAAGGAGTAAGTATCCCCGTCGAACGTTCACACCCGCCGCGTACTCTTTGTCATGTTCGGTTTAATGGAAATGTTCGGTTTAATGGAAAAATCCGTAGATACTTTTAAAAGAAAGAAATGGCCTAGTAGTTGTAAGAAAAATCAGTTTTTGCTGACAAGGTCAATATGTGCAAAGAAATCACTTACTTGGGACTGTTGATTTCCCCATTTGTTATAAGCTGGCCTAGTTTCAGAAATTGTTCTTACATATAGCATACTCATACGTATCTAATTTACTTGGAGACACAAACTCCATATGCAGGTATTAATGGTATTACATAAATAAGGGAATCAGACGATAGAAATAATAATGGAAGATGAACTCCGACAAATGTTGGGACTCCAAGAACTACAAAGATATTGTCAATTAAAACTCGATCCTTTTAATATCAGCTTCGGAGTACTTGTATGTACAATAATAATAACAAAATAATTTTGCAAATGACTAATGATAAGACAATGAAATATACGAGTTTCATTTGATTGTGGAAAAGAAGCTGCTGTCAGTGATATCGATGTCAAAAAAACATGAAATTAAGTGTATCGTGGAACAATGTATGAAGTGTCGAAAAATATTATTTGTTAAGGATTTTGGTAAAACTAAATGTGATTTCAAATGTTCTTAAAGTTCTTGGGATTTTTTAAAGTATTCACATCAGATTTTCTCCAATTCTTGAATATATATTGTTATTCGGGACTCAGGAAGCTTTTTTTCCTTCAATGCTGTTAATATTTTAATGAGGAGTAAAGAAAAAGGCTTTGTAGAATAATTTTCTAGAACTCGCTTTATAAGTCTGTTTGCGAAGATTTTATTAAGTTTATAAATCCATTAAAGGTATGGCAATTCAAATTCATTTTAATTGTTGGTAATATTAAAATAAAAAAATAAAATTATATGTGATTTTCAAGAACTTTCCCTTTTATAAAGCGAACTTTAAATATAAGTTAGATTACCATTTTCAGAAATAAAATCAAGATTTAACAAACCATTCTACCAGAGACTAAAACTATTAAATTGAAACATGGCAGAGTAAAGTTTGGTTCGAATATAATGTAGACCTAACTGTTGATTAACATAAGGTAGTAATGAATCAAAAGAGACATCGTTATTAAAAAGTTTATTGTAAGACCGATGCCCATGACTACGCTTTCGTCTCTGTGTATGGTTAAAAAGTTCCATCACATTTACATTGTTACACTGTGGACTGGAAAGACACCAACAATATCGACATTGTCATTACATCCATAAGGAAAGGCTGTCCCTAGTTTTCTAATCAAAAATTCTTCTTGTTGACCATTTCAAATAGGTTATTTAAAAATTCCAGATGGACTGAGTCAAGTTTGGTGCGAATGTGATGAAGACATCCTCTTTTTTGGTATGTCATGCCCAACATCTTTTCGATACATTTTGATGATGAAAAAAGAGAACATTTTCTTCTATTTGATATAATAGAAATTACTACCGGGTATTACTTATTTATTCATTGTCTTGCTTTGTTTTGATTATTGTTTTTGTTACAAAAGATCCCTGAGATCAAATTAGTCTGAAACTTGCGTATGGTATTTTGAGCATCAAGGATTGTATTCAAAACATCAATGCATGCAGGTTCAGAAAAGAGATAAATATATATTATTATAACAGTAACTTGATCCGAAGAGTCGTATCACGTCGAGTTGACAGGCGCGGATCATCAGATCTAACGAGACGCGAAGCGTCGAGTTTGATCTGATGATCCGCGCCTGTCAACGAGACGTGATACGGCTCTTCGGATCAAGTTACTGTTATAATGATAAATTTATTATATACCCCCTCATAACTAGCAAAATATAGCAAAAGAAAACTTTAGAGATCAGTTGCATAACATTTATCCATAAAACAAAGCATAATAACAAGGGACTTTTTAACGCGCAAGAAAAATAACGTCATATTTCTGCGTACTACGTCATCAGTTTCAGAGAGTGGTGATATGGATTCAGAAAACAACATGTTGGTGATCCGGAAAATCGGATCACGACGTCACGTGATAGCGTATATTAAACAGTAAAATTGGGTGATACACATTAGGTATATAATAAAGGGCGATATTGAAGTTGACACTCTGAACAACTAACTTCCCAGAAACAAACATTATATAGTCTCATCCCCCAAATAAATATCAAAGTGAAATTTTGTTTTACCGGTCAATTCTGCCAAAATTTCTTCCCATTCTCCAAATATTCATTTATATTTTATACTTTTAAGAAAAAATGCATATGTACATGTTATAAAACATGATCCTTTATTGCTTTTATGTTTACTGTCGATTCGACAAGTATCATATGACTTAATCGTCGTAAATCAATAAAATTTCACTATTAACATACTCGTATCCCCATTTCATTTCTCTCCATGTGTAGGATCACAATAACTGTTGCTAATAAAAGATGAAAATTAGGATGTATCAACTTCATATATTAATTTCATAGCGATATGCACTCTAAATATAGATTTTACATATAAAATTAACCACTCCCAAGGGCCAAGAGTTGCTTCGAATGAAAGAGCTAAATCTTCTCAATTGATCTTTGTGCTGAAATACTCCAAACTAATTTAGGTATATTACTTTTCGGAAACAATTTTGTAACTGACAGAATTATTTTGATACAAATATTATTACAACTGACATGATAACATTGTTACACGCACTATTAAAGCTATATATGGCGTATCTGAGCTAAAAAAAAATATTAAAACACGAGATTAAGTAGCTTTACATGATATTTATTATTTACGTTCAAATCCAGTTTTTCGCCGATTTGAACTTAAATATCCCCAATTTTCTTTAGTATTATTGACTTTAAACTGTGTCTGTTATTTTAATTCCAAGTCTGAAATAAATCGGTTATGGTTTTAAAGCTTTGATATCTACATGTACAAAACACGATTCATTTAAATTGTGTAATTTACAGGAAAATCCTATCTTTACTTGCAGTAATAAACAAATAGAAAGATCTTTTTAATTTAAGTTAGTATAAACTTATAAAAAATACGCCATGTATGACTTTAAAAGTGAAAGGGTAACTTTTTTTTTTACAAGTACCATAAATCCTGTTAGTTATGACAGTGCTTGAAACAGAGTGTACCATAAATGACATACTCTGTTACAAGCACTGTCATAACTAACAGGATAAAATTCTGTTACTACTTTGTCATTACCGTCAAGATAACATTGTTACAGAAAATCTTAACCGACATGATACCTGTTACAGACACTATCATACTGACATGATAACTCTTACAGGCACTCTAATAACTGACATGAAACTGTTACATGTACCAACACTATCATAACTGACGGGATAACTGTTAAAGGCATTGGCATACCTAACATATCTGTTACAAGCATTCTCAATACTGACAAGATAAATCTGCTACAAAAACGAACACTATCATAGCTGACAGGATTATTTTCTTACCAGCGGAGAAACAAAGAATACATGTATTTAGTGAAAAGGTCATAAGGGATGTAATGTCTTCATTTAAAAAAAATGTCTTTTTTTCAGTCAAGGCATTGATAAGTCGATGAACCACGTGGTAATTCATAAAAATAAAGTCCTTAAATTAACACCTGTTACAGTCAAGTTCCTGCAAGTTTCAGTGCATCTACCTGTATTTATTTGCCTTGTTTTTGCACTTAACATACAATCCATGATTAGTACATGTACATTCATACAAGAGTTTTTCTATTACCAAGATTTTAGAGTAGAGTAATACGTAAATGTTTCTTCACATTGACAAGTCCTCAGTTTGCAATACTGTAACCACTTATAAGTTGCATATTTACATTAGAAAATCCATTTTGTTATGAATTCTGGAACTGTATTCTACAAAGTTTGTATTAGTTAATGATTTGATTTGACCAGAATATTATCATAATTTGATTAATAAACTTTTTTTCACCACACATGCGTTAGTTTGATTTTGAGATGTAGGTTTGGAAAGAGGAGGCATTAAGAAAGTTATTTACAAGCTAAGTTGTAGGTTTATGGTAGTATATACTGAAGTTATCATATTTGAGTTCTAGTGAATGGCATAACGCGCTAAGGCACGTTATTCACTATAGCTTCATGTCTGTGTATTAAAACAACGTACTTATTTTTATGATGATGTGGATTGAAGAAAGCAATCATTCACACAAAGGAAATACATTTGTCAAAAAATCTGTTTCAGACGGAAAAGTCACACTTATTACAGCGGTTACAAGTTGTTAAGCGACACAATTCAATTAGCATTGATCTTTATAATATTGGGGGAAGCAAATCAGACTACTGCCGCCATTTTTGTCAATAAATAGCCGTACACCCCCTTCTCCAAATGGCCATTATGAGATATTTCTATGTCACAAACTTAATTACAATTAGTATTTAGAAGAATTAAACCAGAAACTTTCAACATCTCTGATTTAATTAGAGCTTGCACCATAAAAAATGGCATTTGTCTCAATGCACTTAAGACTGAACCAGTTGGAATTGAAGATGATTAATATGAACCCCACAGAACGATAATCGTTTTTTATCTGATTTTCTTTGCATTGAAATTATATATATGTATGCAATTAATTACTAGTAGTCAGCTCTCAAATGCAGAAATTGAGTTATCTAACACAACGCTTTTTCATCTCATAATTAGGGATAGATTAATATCTCCTGCTCTTCAAGTACATGCTACTTACTCTGATTAACACAGGTCAAAAATCCAAGTACTTTTAGATGTAAAACTACTATAAATTACGACAGATTCGAAGTCATCAATATACACAAGCAATTGCATTTTTTCTATGGCTACGGTTTCAAAGATCATTTCTGATAAACATTGTCGGTGAACGTATTCTTCAGACAATTTTTCCATTTTGTTTTGAAATGGTTATACTATATGTATAAGGAAATACAAATATATTCCCCAGATTTAAATTTAACAATCCTATCTCACATATTAACATCGACAGATTATCAAAGGTACCCCTCTTCAATTTGTGTAACTTGGAGCAATTTACACGGTTAACGCTAGATTTCAGCATTTACACAGCTATTCTCATGGGAATTCCAACAGCTTGATTGAAGTTCTGCTCTCCAATTACTTCATGAAATTGTCAATTAGAAACTCGAACATCATTAAATATCAACTTCAAAGTACTTGTACATATTTAGAAAATAATTTTGCAAATGACCAATGATAAGGTAATTAAAAAGAGTTATATTATTAAAAAAAACGTCCGTGATGTCAAAGCATGAACTTTGTTTTATCGTGGGGAAACGTTGTATAAAGTCTGAAAAAATAACGTTTTGATTTTATTGATTTTGGTAAAACTTTGTAATTTCAATTTTTCTTAAAGTTCCTTGGACTTTTAAAGCATTCACTTCTGATTTACACCACTTCTTGAATATATACTGTTGTACAGTACTCCTGATGCTTCTCCTTCACTACTGTTAACATTTTTGTGAGGAGGAAAGAAAGACTTGGTTGAACATTTACAGGAACCCGCTATGTATCTTTATTTTTATGAGGTTTCGGAATCCAATATAGATATGGTAATTTAGATTCATTTTAATTATTGGGAATATTAAAAATATTTAAAACTGAATCATGTTTTTAAAAGAATTGCCTCCCTAGAAAGTACAGTAATTGGTTTAGCGTTTGTTATTTGACTCCTGAGACCAATAGAGGGATTTTAATTTATTAAAAAATCGTTTTGAACGAATACTTTTAGTAGATTGATTGCTGCTTGTTATCTGCACATTTTCATTTCAAATGCAACGCAAGGTAAATACAACCTTAAAACCTTCAACTGTATACATGAACTTTTCGTTTAAGCCCCCCCCCCCCTATCGGTGCACATTACAATTTATTCTTTAATAATTAGTAATTGCTGGTAATCCAGCCCATATCTCCCAGGACAAAAGAACTTGAGATGCTTGCCAATAAATGATAATCATTTAATTAACTGTGTCATAAGAAAAAAATTGATAGATTTCAAAACAAGAAATGTATTTATTAACCCCCCAAACCTGTTAGAGGTTCAGCGTATGTATACTTTTGAGTACTCTGTTCGAAGTCCAGAGAGCTAACCTGGTAATATATATATTTTTAAATTATTGTTGGAAAGAAAATTGAATGATGATCTTTTAGGGTTTTTCAAACAGCATTTTTATCAGATTTTATTGAAGTCATATACTTTAAATATTCTAACAGTTTAGATGTCCTTTCGCAGGAATAATATTGCGACTCTTTGGCAAGTTCTAGCATCCACACATAATATGGCAATAAAAAGACAATTGTTTGTATTCCAGTAACTTTTAATTCTCAAATTCAAAAATGCAAATTATATTTTAAGTGCAATTCATGGGGGAAAAAGTAAAAAAAGAAAAGTTTAAGATTTTATTTCGATTCAACAGCAAAAAAAAACAAGAATAATACCTCGAATGTATAGTTAGGGTATTTTACCAAAACACTTTAACAAATACCCCCTCACAGGTTTAGGTAACTATTGTTTTAAATCGAATGAGCAATGAAATCGTATGAAAAACAAAAGTCGCATTCTTGCAGCATCAGATCACATGACGTCACGTGACAGCGTCATCTCGGAGGGAAAGTTTACGTCTCTCAATGTCCTTTAATCGTTCTTCCTCCATCTTTGTTTTTCGGTGCGTTCGAAAACAAACAAAAATGAATCCAATGATACCTGGGATGAAGATCAAAGTACTGTAGACAGCGCTATTTATAGCATTGTCGTTTGCTTTCTCTTCCTCAGTAGATCCTTTGTGATGTTTTGAAGAATTTGTTTTTCCTAAAATTTAAAAAAGAGTTTTTATAAATCTGCTAAAATTAATGTAATGTTCTTAGTTTTTAATGTTCCAAAATATTACATGTTCCAGAATATTATTTAATAACTCACCGATACATTGGTTTCCAAAACAAATTCGGACTTCTGAGTTAGCCAAGGAACAATTATTTAGAGTTTGCAAGTCGGGGCATGTGCGTGACCTTGTTTGGTGACCCTGACCACAAGTGACGTTACAGTCTCCCCATGATTCCCATGTGTCGAACTGAATATCTGTAATATGAAAAGAAATATATTGGAGATATTGTAAAAGTTGAAATATCATTGATTTAAAAAAAGCATTCAGGGAATTTTTTTCTTCTTAAAACAGTTTAAAAATGGTAGCTTAAACAGTCTTTTTTACTACATTACTACAGTACTTTATCATTAAACATATCAAAAACTTTCAATTTAAGACCTAAATGTGTACTGATCAGGTGTTAAATAAATTATTTCTGGATTTGTTGGTGGACTTCTATTTCAATTATACGCTTTTACCATAATTCTTTGAGCTACATAATAAAAAAAATGTACATACACTGTCTGGGCACATTAACATTTTTAAAAATAGAAATTAAGATTGAAAAAAAAACCCACATAACTTACCTGTCAAATTAATGCCTGTTGCAAAATCAAGAAAAACGAAAACTAAAATCCATTTTAGAGGACTACTTTCGAACAAAGAAAACATGTAGTTCAAAACAAAGCAGAGCCTTTGTCCTCGCAGTTGACCGAAACTTGATCTCGAAAATTCTCGCGTGAAAAATCACAGTAGACAAAAATCTTATCTTGGTCACACTTAATGAACAAGTGACACGCTGACTTTAATTAGAACACGCAATTTTATTTTAACCGAAGTTAATCATAACGCATATGCATGAGAACAAAAACATTTTAAAACTTTAATACAACTCAAAACTAATTAAAATTTATTGCCATTTTTTTTAAATCCAGTGACAAAATTAAAATCCTCAAAACAATGTAGTTCAAATTCTAAACATAAATGAACTTAAAACTTCTGAAGCAGTTGAGGTAAAATACAATGTTCAAAGGACAGTTTTCTAATTCAAAATTTCTACAGCTTTTGATATCTTAAGACTTCCTAATCTAGTACAGTAGTTCCTGATTTTTACATAAATTGTGCACCTTTTCTATTTCTTTAAAGCAGAATTTATTCAAAAACTTCAGATATATTGACGACGTTTCATCAATTTTAAGACTTATTTCCATTGATATTTTGAGTCGATATATTACAGTGAAAATGACATAAAAGACAACAAGATGACAAATCATTCGGTTATATTTTTGCTGACGTGTTTCAAACCTATTGTTGGACCTTTGTTTTACACTTGATTTGACTATGAAATGCTATGTCTACTGAACAATACATACAGCTCACGGCAGGTGTGACAGATCAACAGGGGATGCTTACCCCTCCTAGGCACCTCATCCCATCCCTTGAAAATTCCCGGGACCGGGCTTTTTGCTTTGTTTACAGATTTGTATAATTTGTTTTTTTTTTGGGGGGGGGGTGTTTTTTTTTTTAGATCAATCACAGTTCATGACACTTAAAATAACGTTCGTATTTGATTGGGTCACTTTAATCTGCAAATCGATCATAAAGAGGAATTATTGTTTGATTAAGTGGACGTCTTGACATAACATATACATTAAACAACTGGTAGTCAGTCCGACGGGATCGCAAATCGATCAATGAGATGACAATCTAAATTATTAAAAACCACCAAGGAACTAATTTTAAAACAAAACCTTTAAATAGGATTAGTTCATTTGCTACAGAATAAAACTACATTTCACATTTTACACAAAAAGAATAAACAAGGTTCCCCTCAAAATGAATAACACAAATTCACAGTAATAATTCTGCCATCGTGTGCCAATAATACTATTTGGAAAATGCTTTTGGTATTTTACTGTTCAATGTCTAGAATTCGCAGAGAAGACAACGATTCGTCCACCTTTGTTAAAGAAGATGAATCTTCTGATCCTGCAAATGTACATTGAATATTTTAAAAATGGCAAAATTTTGTTTTCCCTTACTTATTTCACAGACTTTGTTGCAATTACTGAATTACTGTGCAAGAAATACCTTTCTCCCACGTCAGCTTCTGTAGTTTATTCTCAAAATGTTAAATTCATAATTTTTTTTAAATGATATTTTCTGTATATTACATTATATTTTCTCAGATTTGAGAGCTACATCCCTACCTTTCAATCCTGTTGTTTTCAAAACTGGGGAAATGTGTCCATGATTAATTTCAAATTCCGCTGACTTTTGTACCGTCTTGTAATTATGATATATGAATGAGGACGAAGTTTCCTCTCTCATCAGTGTAGACAGTGGAGCGAGTGAGCTTACGGGTCTTAATTCCAGCAGTTCTTCAGAGTCCATCTTGTTAAGATCCTCATCCTCATTTACCCCATATGCATCTAGAGTTGTCTCCTTATCTTCATCATATGTAAGATTGCTATCTCTGTCATTGACTTAAAATGAAAATGGATAAAAAAAATTGTATTTTTTACATAAGTAATACAAGAACACCGTAACAATTTTTTTCGACCTTTAAATACATGATTACAATGATGGACTTGTTACATTTTCAAGATTTAAAGTTGAAGCTTATATACACTGAAAAGCCGCGCATTCTTATTTTTTAACACATGAATTTGAACACTTACATTTGTGTGTATTATCCGTTTCCATGTCTACGCTTGCCCATGCTTGAACAGCTGTTAGTTGGTTTTCGTTGACGGAATTAATTTCCCGCAAATCATCTGATAGGCTTTCGTTTTCATTTTTAGAAAGGCCGTTTACATAAGGCACCTCATTCATTTTGTTCTCTTTGTTTGAGTCAATAGAACTCTTTTGACCCTTTATTTCTGACAATTCTTTATGACCTTTAGATTTCCCTTTGCTTTTACCAATTTTGACTTTCCCAGACTTTTTCTTCTTCTGCGTGGTACTGTCCTCAGTTTTGACCATCATAGATTTATCGGGGTCATCCTTTAATTTATGTTTCTTCTTCTTCTTTCCAGACTTCTTCTGTTTCTCAGTACGTACATCTTGCTCTTGATCAGAAGTTGGCTCCACTGCAGAAGTTGATAATCTCTTGTCCAGGAATTGTTCCTGTCCACCAGATCTTAACAGTTCTACTGAAGAATGACTTCCTGGTGTTTCTTGGTCCATAAATTTGATACCCTCCGTTGGTAACTGAGGTACCACAATTAGATTATCTGCTTCTCCTGATTGTCCAGTGTATATAACCGCTATCTTCTCCGCGTTTATATTTTCTTTCATCTTCCCTTCTTTATTGTTATCACAGTTTTCATCATTAAATGTTTTTACATTTACATGTAGTTCCTTCTTTTTATGCTTCTCGGAAATACTCTTTCTCAAGTTTGTTTTGTTTTTCGGTAAAGCCAAGGTCTTGTTAGTTTCAACCTCGTTTTCATTTCTTACTTTTTGATTTTTCAGATGCCCGGATGCTTTACGTTTCCCATCTACGCCTGTATCCACTCTGTCCTTTTCCTGAATATCCTTGCTCGGATAACTACTCTCCAAATCATAGTCTCGTGTAACCACCGATTCATTCTGGGATAAACTATCCGTCTCTATCATCTCTTTGTTCTCTCTTGATGTTTGTTCTGAATCAAACACACAATCTTTATTTTGCAAATTTTCTGGTTTGTCGGCCTCTTTTTCATCTGATATTTGTAAAGACCTCTCTATTTTTGAAGAGTCAATAGACTTTACAGTCACACTCTGTGATTGATCCGCTGTTTTAACTTCCTCATCGACTTTATAAGATTCCCCATTTTGGACTCTGAACTGTTCATTGTCTTCGAGAAATATAACCTTTCCTTTACTTCTTTGTTTTGTATCATATTTTGACGTTTCTAGGAATTTTTCAGCATCAATAATCATTCGATCATCGTCAAGACTAAATGTCACGGTACCATTTGTTTTAACATTATTCATTTGTTTATAATCATCTGCTTCCAAAATTATTTCAAGATTTGAATCTTTCTTCTTTTCACATGTCTGCTTTTCATTATATGGGGAGTCTTTGACGATTTTCAAACTTTGTTGTTCCATTTCTGATTTGCGCTTTTCTACAGGTCAAAGATTTTAATTGCATTGCTTATAAAGCTTTAAAGATTCAACATAAATTTATTAAATCTAGAATCATTCTAAAAATATACCTTTTTGAGATTTTTTAGCATCTGTGCGATTAGCAGTCGATGATGTTCTCTCGGTTGAACACGTTTCTGAAATACATCAATTCTAAATTCATATCAAGAAAATATTTTATTGGAATTTCAAGGGTATAGATAAATAAAATGGTGATAAATTCTCTTCATAAATTTCAGAAATGTAACAAAGAAAAGTGTAAACGTAAGCATTCCTAAGTTGTTGCATGATATTTGGTTGATATTTATATACATAAAAAGCTTCATTAGTCATTAATATAACGACCAAATCTTTGTATAGCAAAGATATGTCTTTGAACTAAGCACTGACGTAATATTTCAAGAGCTTTTTGATAGAAATTCTGTACACGTGAAAGAGAAAGGGTGTTCACCTGGTGTAACGTCATTGGAAGTGGCATCCTCATTATCAATTGATTCATTCAAGGGTTGTCTGTCACCCATCTTTTTTGAAGTGTCGGTTTGTAACAGTGATGCTAATTTCCTTTTTCGTGACTTTTTATAACAGTAGATGACCATGACAATTAAAATGATCAGCAATATCAATGCACTAACAGCAACTGCGGCTATTATCACCCCATCGCTACCTGACTCGCCCCCTGGCTGGGAAAAGGCTGCAAGTGTTAATGATATTGTACTCAAAAATCACCTTCATTCTATTTATACATGTACATGTTACATGGAGCTGTTGCATAAGATTGAAACTACATATGATTTAATGATTTACGATTTGAAAATTGAAACAGACAACAAAGAATATACTCACGACAGGAATCTAAAAATAAAAAAAACCCCACTTAAATGACTTTTAAATCATATTTCTTTGGTTCAAGTTGTTACTTAATCCTATTGCCAAGCCATTTTTTCACTAGGAAAATCTGCCATGAATTCAAGGTTTTATTGTTTATAAGTTTGGAAGGTATTGGTTTCGATATCCATTAAAATCACTTAGAACTGGGTAAAGTAATGATCATTTACCGAAAGACAACAGCTTGAGGAAACCAGTGCCATCGGTTTCCTTGGAGATAGGCAACTGTGTTCTTTTGCAACTCCCTTTGGTGTCGCTGGCGTAAATATATGATCCACTCTGTTGTAAAACCTAATTAAAATTAAAAAAAAATTGCGTAATTGTTAAGTTTACAATAAATCATTTAATGTCCGTATTTCAAGTTTTTTTCTAGATTTATAATATGGTTCATAAAATTATTATTTTGTTGTATACATACAAAGCATGTGAATTTAAACGTATTTTGATAGTCCACAGGGTCCGGAGTAATGGTCAGAGCGTACTGTACAGGTCCGACCGTCTCAGAGTGAAGACAGTAATATACCCCACTAGCTAAAAATCAAAAGGTAACTTTCTTCAAAAGTAAATGCTGCTGTATGCGTATTATTATCAGTCAGATTAAATATAAACCCTTGGACATATGGAAGAATAAAATTAATTCACTTCTTGCATATGTTCCGGTATTTGGTTAAATAATCATAAAACAGATCATGTCACCACGGTTAAGGAAATTGTAAGGCTTTGGCAAGGGGAAGCTATGGGAAAATATTCAAAACAAGATGTGTTTGTGAAACACTATGTCCCCAATGGCAACACAACTCTGGAGTGGGACGTAGACTGAAGTGATTGGCTAGGTTAAAGTCGAAAACAGACAGACAAAAAACATACAGACAAACAGACAGGTAGGACAAAAACAATATACCTCCGGGATCTTCCGATCCGTGGCATAAATGGGGGAGCTATGACTAAGAAATTCGACAAATATGTAAAATCTGGGAACACCAAAATGTAGTCGATTTTTTTTTATTCTAAACTACATGCAGTACCTATAAAGTGAGTAATGATAGCTATTTTCAAAACGAAAGGTGAAGTTGTTGGCGATATCATTGGTTATTATTCCATACGTTATATAGCCTATTCTAATTATTTATATCATCTACAGGGAAAAAATATTTCACTTGTTCAAATAAGTTGAGAAATATCACCAATATAAGGTCAAGATTGTAATTATCACTTATTTTTTAAAATAGTGATAGGTTGTAGGTCATTCATATAAACAGTTTAACTTGTATGAATGAAGAATGACGCCTTGCCTACGATATAATCTGTTAATAGGATAGAGAACACAATATTCCAAATCTGAGACTTTACTACATCTGCAATGAGTACCTTTATAATTGAAATGTTATACAGGCGCTGTATAAGTTAATGCAGAAGACGAGCTAAAGAATTTTATTGGTTTTAGAATTAATCCCACGTCGTTGAAATAGTAGAAATTCCTGATACCAGACGTGATAAGATAATTAAGAATTTATCACCCAATCGCCACAATCTACCTTTCTATCTGTTTAGAGTCCTTGGAAGGTCCTTGGTGGACCATTTCGATTTGAGAAGCTGGAAAGGACAGAAGTTCAAATACCATTTATTAGTATATAATGGGAATCTTTATCCTATATAGTCTACTTTATCATTTATTCTTAATAAGCATACGATATTTCAGTATTATAAAGATTTTCAACGCTTAGGCCACTTTGATGTATCCTCTCATTCCCCTGTCAATGTAAATCATATGGATTTTTTTTTTATTAAAGTTTTTTTTCTTTTTTAAAGATATCAAAAAAATATGTAGATTTATGAAACTTAAATCTGTAAGAATAAAAAAATCATAAATCGTCACAAAGACTCTTCCGAAATATTATATATTTTTAACGAAGGTGAATGGAATTTCAATTTCTCAGACTACTTTACGACGGTTTTTGAAAACAAACTTTCATAATGCGCAAAGCCATGTTCAGTTTTTAAAATACATCATTAAAGTTATGAGTCTACTTTTACTTGGCATTATCAATATTGATTATGGAGGCAAAAATTTTAAAAGAACTTCTTTTGATATCTTGAATTAATTATACACTAACTTGATGGTTCCAACTAAGAAAAATGAAACATTAATAAACTTTTATGGAACTAACATGAAATTGGCATTTTACGGAAAAATATCAACCTTGTTAAAAATAGGTATGATTTTCTCAACTCGACATTTTGATGAAACTTTTAAATTGACATACTGTTTATTCAAAATCTTCTATTCCAAAATCGTTCTCAAAAATATTTTTAAGGACGTTCGATCCTGAGATTTTGAGCGTATTTTGGTCAGGTCCTTTATTTATAAAATTCTGCATTTTTTTTAAGTTCTAACATTAAATCTGAATTCTACAGTGCAAATTTAACTATATCAAATAAAAAAAACCGCAATTAAATTCCATTCAAGTAGAATTAATCTAAGGAATATATCTTGTGGCGGAAGATTTTTTAGACGAAAATGATCAGTTTTTCCATTTTGAACTATAACAGTACTGTTAATTTTGGATTCCTATTTTTCCATCCTGAGTGCACACAAAGCTGGGTTTTGCAATTGAAATGTGTTATGCTGGTTCTGAAATATCTATTAAATTATTTCTTATGAATTCTATCAACAAAGTGTGACAAATATAGTCAATATATTCTGAAAATCCGGGAAAAAATCGAGCCAATTTTAACGTAAAATTGACACTTTTTAAGTAATATCTGAAAAATTTCATCATTTACCTCCACTTTTGATATTCTTTTCTAAATATTCAAGATGAATTTGACCTATTTGCTTAAAATCAGAAAAAAGTTTAAGACTTTAAAATAATTTTCTTGCTTATTAAATTTTCAATGCCAGAAAAATCACTTTTTATTAGTGCAGAAAGGTCAAATAATTGATTATGCGAAGCAATTTGAAACTTTTTCTTATTCACAATTTTTAAGTGTCTTTTTTTAAACAAACTTAGAGTTCATTTTGTTTCATACTTTAATTGGATAAAAATATTGGAGGGAAAACGTCAAAAATTTAATTTTTAATTAAGACACAAATTTCAGTGCAAGAAGGTCATATTATATGTACTGTAGCGCCAAAAGAAGCGTATTGACCCACATTTTTTGATTTGAATTTTAATTAAGCTATGTATGTAGAAACTAAAAATATACTTGGCAAAAAAAGTTTAAGACTTTAAATATCAGTATCGAACGTCGTTAAAGAACTTTTTTCTCACGAGATTTTGGCAGATGCAGCACGTGCATTTAGAAAATCAGCCCTTGCCCAGTAAATCGCATGATGTGTGTATAGAAGAATATGCCAATCGTTGGGCATTAGATTCCATAGTTAAATGCATAATTTTACACAAGCAACTTTTCAAAATCTGATTTTTTAAAGCTATTGCTTTCATCCAAAGTTGCCTTTACTTTTATCACTTACCAGAAAAACCAACCGCGGTGTTACATTGAGTGAAGTCAAACTCAATCTGTTGTCTATTGCTACAACTATCTGCTGAACCATTGGCGGGATCACATGACGTCATCGTGCCATTGTCATGGATGTACGTAAAATTGTGTAAGAGAAGGGAAGGACAATTCTGTCTGGCAAATGACTCCCTACCTTTAAAATTTGAGATTTAAATATGGATAATTTTTAAAGAGTTCATGATTCAAATAAATAAAGTCTAATTATTCCTAATGCTTATTTTGATATTAATTGTTAAAACTATATCTGAAGGCAACGTGCTTTCAACAATATGCATTTTCCCGTATCCTTCCTTTTTAACAAAATAATTCATTATGATAATTTTTTCTCTTGTTGCAGTTGATGAAACGGGTATTGGTCAGCATGGTCAGGAAACAGAACAGTACTGTATGTGTTAAAATAACAGAGGACGTTGAATTGCGTAAGAAGTTCGATGGCAATGACTGAGGGACGATGTCTGTATCGGATGATGGAGTATAGATCTATGTGGCAATGCCGATTTCTCCACGTGGTTCAGATGGGCTGATTACCATGTTTACGGAAGTGAAGTTCTCGGTCTCGCGAGGCCTCGGTGATAATGAACAGCGTTGCGTTAGTGACTTGCTTTTGATTCGAAGATAACTTGTTATTTATTTTGCTTGTAAAAAGATATATCATAATCTAATTACTTAGTAAACAATTAAACAAAATATCTTTAATTTTCTTCTCCAGTATATTTATACGCCACTCAGATACATGCAAGTTTGACGTTTGATTTTTCAGTAGTAATCGATCAGTAGAGAAATTTACATGCCACAGAAATCACGGTGAAATTAACAAGATTCACTTTTGTAGTGTTTATCATAGGGAAAACAACTGGAAATGGAAATATATTATTACAATCGTACTTACCTTTCCTCACGATAACGTGGAATTCGTTAGATTCTGGTGGATTTGTCGCTGAGCATGCTGTTTCAATAGTCAAGTTAGTGTCGGAGGCTTCCGCGTATAATCTTTGATTTGCAATGTTAGTCTGTTCATCTAAATTAATAAATGAAACAAAAATATGCAGAACTTTAGTAATAGGTGTATTTGCCTTTTGAAAAACTAGTATATCTAAATATTTTCACTTGAAATGTGGAAAGGTATCGATGTTTTATGACCGTTCTTTTAAATGTTGTACTTGAATTATACCTGCTAAAACGTAATACAGATAGGCATCATTAGATATTTTGGTCCATCTGATACACCGAAACATAAAAATTGGAATTGAAAATATTCCAAAATTTGTCAATGATCTGAAATGAAATTGTGAAAACAGGCATTGGTCCTCATTATATTTTGTATCATTTGCAGAAAAAAAGAGCAACATGGAATTGTAATACATATTTACCTTATCCATTTTATAATTTACAAAATGAATTACAAACGATTTTTTTTTCAAATGTACCTAAACAACAGTTTATTGTCCACTTGGCTCTCCTCAAGACAGACCCAATTCGTCCCCTCTATGTTGTACGCCTGGATCTTCCAACCTATTACTGACTGGGTACTGTTGTCAAATGTGACGTCATTGTCAGGAAAGGCACTGTCATACCACACTCCTCCCCACGGCAGAACACAAGACCCGCCTGTACAAGTACATTATAACATCAATAGAGAGACAGACAGACTAACACGTTGGGTCTCTATATCATTAATAGAGAGACAGACAGACAGATTAACATGTGGGTCACTATATCATCAATAGAGAGACAGACAGACATACAGATAGACAGATTAACATGTGGGTCACTATATCATCAATAGAGAAACAGACAGACAAACAGACAGATTAACATGTGGGTCACTATATCATCAATAGAGAGACAGACAGACAGACAGATTAACATATGGGTCACTATATCATCAATAGAGAGACAGACAGACAGACAGATTAACATGTGGGTCACTATATCATCAATAGAGACACACAGACATACAGATAGACAGATTAACATGTGGGTCACTATATCATCAATAGAGACACACACACAGACAGACAGATTAACATATATATGGGTCACTATATCATCAATAGAGAGACACACAGACAGACAGATTAACATGTGGGTCACTATATCATCAATAGAGAGACAGACAGACAGACAGATAAACATGTGGGTCACTATATCATCAATAGAGAGACACACAGACAGACAGATTAACATGTGGGTCACTATATCATCAATAGAGAGACAGACAGACAGACAGACAGACAGATAATCATGTGGGTCACTATATCATCAATAGAGAGACACACAGACAGGTTAACCTGTGGGTCATAAGTGTCATTGAAAAACAACAATTTGTTCAATTCTTAACTTGAGCTGTATAATTATGAATTTTGTCACGTTTACCAGTTTTTAACATGTATTAAAATATTCTAAATATATAGATAACACCAGATATTTCAATTACAACAATCACCTTGTAATAAAAATGTTTACCTGAAAATCCAAGGAAAGCACCAAAAAAGAAAACGGTAATAAATGCATATTCTTTTTTCAAATACATAGTCTACAAACACACTACAGTATAATCTATAAAAACATGTTTTCAAGAGACAAACACTTTTCACGCTTTGATTCATACATTGTTAATCATGCCTTTTTTCTTTTCAATGTGCTATGAATGGATTTGAGAATGTACTTTTTTTTAAAAAATCTTATTTTCTTTTGTGGAAATTTGATCGGTCTTTTAAAAGACTACCATTTTTCAGAAGTCATTTTCAAGTTCTATAAATTAAAGATCTGGAATGAATAGGTCTGGAATATTTGAATCAAAAGGCACAGATAAATTAAGTGATCTTCAGTCATTCCTTTTTATACTCAACAAATTAGCAACGATGCCTGAATTTTTCAAAATGATAGCCAGTTACGTTTAACTATTTCATTAATTTATTGTAAGGAAGTGGACGATAGATAACTCAGAACATGATTGATAGCACTTCACAACACCTGCAATGTCCGATATTACTTCCAATACACCTGAACATCATGACCGACCGATAATAATGCTGTCCTTAGTACTAACTATTATTCTACTTATCCCTTCGTCTTTTTCTGATTTCCTCTTAAATCCCAGTTTAGAACTCAATGGGAGCGCCATAGCACATGGTCCAGAAAAGAAGCCACCAGAACTTATACCGGGCACCTCGGATAAACTGTGTTCGAAACCAGCTGCAGTATATAAATCTGATGGACCCATTAATATCTACCTCAATGGTGGACTCATCCAAAACGGTAGGTCAACATGGAAAATAGTTTGGAGTACAAAAAGGAGCATATACTGATAACACGTTTACAGTCAACAAGATTTCGAATTTATAAAGAGTCGTCAATGTATTTTTGAAAGAGACGACAAACGAAAATACATAGATGCATGCGTTTGAATGTGTCAGTTGTCAATGCTTACAGAAAAGGGAGGTTCAGTAAACTTTACAACTGATCAGAAGACATGCAACTGTCCCCCTGGGCCTCCCGGTCCAAGGGGTGAGAGAGGACCCCAGGGTCCCAGAGGAAACCCCGGATCTCCCGGCGGCTCAACTAATGCAACACTAGTAGGGGGAGACAAATTCGTGGCCTTCTCTGTGGTTATGGAAGCAAGACCTTTCGGTCCCTACAGCTATTACAAGGTAATATAGAGCTGCCATAATGTAGCCCTCTCCCTTTTTTTTTTTTTTTTGGAAGAGGCCTCTCCAGAAAATATCAGATTAAAAAAAATCGGAGAGAGCTATATTATTGCAGCTAGGTGATATAGAAAACAAATCATTTCATAATTATTTTAGGGAAGTCAGGAGTAAGATACATGTAAAAAGAAGAACAAGTACTAAAAGAGTTACAGTTTTTCATTTATTTAAGATTTCCCATTGCTGAAAGGCTGTTAGTACAGATATAAGGGCATCTCAATATGGGTGAAAAAATAATGAAAGGACGTTTTAAACAAACCAAAAAAAAAAAACAAACTTAAAAGGTGCTACTTCGCCTTTCGAAAACATTATTGAAAAGTGCAGAGGCTTACAGAGTAAAAATTACCTTAATCTTTCACATGTGACTGAGACAAGCCTAAATTAAGAACAAGTATATTTATGTAAGATAAAACTTAACCGCTTTGACTCGTATATATGTTCGATTTACTTAAATGATTCTTATATTATGGCTATTTTATGAAATATTTTGGAAAAATGTAAGCTTTGTACAAGAATCTTTCAAGTTGATATTTTACAACCAAAGCGGAATAGTAGCATAGAGTCTACCATATCTGTTCATTTTGCGCTTTATGCCTTTAGTTTCAAATTTTCACGTAAATAGAAAATATTTTTTTCTCGCTCGGGAAAAATAAACTTAGATCATTATCTTCACCAATGAAATTGTTCCCAAAATTTTCGCTCTAATGATGTTCGCTTGAGAATCTTTAAATTCTTATTCGAGTAACATGGTGTCAATATCTGAAGCCCTATAACATGTAAAATAAGATCTGAAATATTTCATTTTACCTATGAGAGAATTAAAATGTCAAATGCAAGAATTATTTTCAGTGCCAGACAGATAGCCAACTTAATAGTTGCAGGAAAATAAAATATTTAAAAGATCATGCGAACAAAGATTCACAATTGAAACAAATTGAATGGAAGTGTTAGAAATAGATGGATTTTAGTTTCACTTGGAGTATTTTATTTTTGTACATGAATCACTCTTTATTGCATTAAATATTATGAACAAAGCTTTAATATAATTTTCCAAAGCACCAAGTCGCCAGCATGAAACACGTGTAGAGGTTTTTGTGATCGATCACAGCCTTGTCGTTTTAAAAGCTATTTTAACCAGAAGTCTCTGTTGAGACTGTAGCTCTACTGGTTTGTACTTATCAAAAACCATTGCACTATTCTATGTATCTTAGTGTAGTCTACTTGTGTGCCAAGTTATATTGAAATCAGACAAAAACTATAGAAGGAGTAGCGTTTTAAAGGAATTTCACAGAAAATTCTATTTTTAGTAACCATGGTAACACCGTTCACCGAAATCAATAAAGTGCCGCGCCACATCATGATACGCCCGTCAAAAAAATTACAATTTTCTTGAACAGTTTAGGTGCAAGAAAATCACATCAACCTTGCCTGTGATTCTAAAATTTCGATGATTTTTCCATTCCTTAAAATATTTATCCATCCCCTGTGATGTAGGCATCAATTATAATAAATATTACATCACTGATAGATTTCTGTGCTGGTTGTGTTAGACCTTGTCAAATGCCCATCATCAATTTAGTCTTAACAATTTAATCTATACCAAATTAATTTTGAAAAGAAAAGGCTGACCATCAAATGACATATGTTATAAACTGACCAGCAGTTCTTCTGTCTAATCCCCAAAGGGTACAGATAAGAGACAGCTAGCCTTCCTACATTGAACTCATTAATTAATCTTTAACTGGATGCTTGTCTACTCATAATTACCAAGAGATGAATGGGTCTGCACTATCTATCATAATTTTTTTTTAAAAACATATAAAATACTCAAAGATTTTTTTTTTTGTTGAGATTTAATTTCCAACAGGTTTTAATATGTAATTCATATGGACATGCTGATTCCACCCCACCCCATAAAATTAGTTTTTAAATAAATAATATTACATAATATCAGATTAGTCTATAAGGCAATATCAAATTAGTTCTAATTACTTTTCATCAAATTCATTTTAAAACTTAAGCTAGTCAACAAGAGCTATAGCCTATTTTTAATCAAACAGGCTTACCCATTTGCCCAATACTCAAGGGATACAGATAACACCAATGCTCTGTCTCCTTGCACTCAAAACCCATTAATTTCTCTCTAATTTGACATGCAATTTTCTGTTATCAAAATTCTTCTTGACCAGTGCTTGATAATTACACTCAAGGGAGAGGTAGGATTTCTCTAACATACATTATATTTGTTATA
>PRKT01000099.1:0-32500 GCA_003671525.1 Saccostrea glomerata | reverse complement strand
AGCTAAAAATGTTCTTACAGGACACATGCTTGTGGTAAAAATTATTAGGGTAAAACAACTTTTTTCCCCTATAATATTCTGTTTTCATTTCCCAGAAAGTTTTGGTGTTTTACCCATTATATTATTTTACCTGTAATAATCACCTGTGCCATTATTTTACTGTATACACAACTTTGACTATATTTCACCTGCAACAGTCACCTATAACTTTATTTTACCTTCAATTATCACCTTTAACTTTATTTTACCTTTAATTATCACCTGTAACTTTATTTTACCTTTAATTATATCAACTTTACCTTTATTTTACCTTTAATTATATCACCTATAACTTTATTTTACCTTTAATTATCACCCATAACTTTATTTCACCTTTAATTATCACCTGTAACTTTATTTTACCTTTAATTATCACCTGTAACTTAATTTTACCTGTTATAATCACATGTAGCATTATTTTACCTCTAATATTCACCCAAAACTTTATTTACCAGTGACTTATTTTACCTATAATAAATTACCTGTAACTTTATTTACCTGTAATAATCTGTGACTTAGCTGGATGTGTTTCCTCTTGTACTCCTCTAACTTTGCCAGCATGTTCACCTGCTTCTGCTGTAAGGATTCCAAGTCCTCCGCAATTATCTGTAATAAAGAAAAAAAATACATATATAAGAGATATCCATTCAGAATCAGAAACAGAAAATACATCAGGAAGTATTACACATCAAGCCATCAGCTCTGAAGCATGAGAAAAAATATCCATTCAATATGCATTTACATGTATTACATTATAGAATTTACATTTGATTGATTGGGATTAATGTGGATCCACAAGAAAAGAACTAAATGAAATGAGTTTTAAACATGCACTTTTTTATCATCAAATTCAGTCAATTTACATTAATCCTTAATTCAGCTATGTACTCAAAGAATTTGTTCTATGATTACAATGAATAAAACAAACAAAAATGTGTAATAAAGAGTATTGCACTTTCTTCACATGCATCAAGTACCATAACTTTTTCATTCAAAATACAAATATCATGAGACAACTTTTGTGAAACAAACTTTTTCATGATTATCACTGCACTAAACTGCATTTTTAAAAAAAATTCATTCTGTGAGAAAAATTAAGAAAATCAAATCATAAGACCATGACAAAAATCATCATTCTGTAACTTATGGTGAAGAGTTGTAAAGAGTGGTTATGTTGTGTGTTATTGTGCCTTACATCCAGTCTCTGTTGATGAGCCTGTGTCTGTTGTTCCTGGTGCTTCAGTCTTTGATGCAGGGTTTTAAACCCAATCATAGGAACTGGAATCAGATTTTCTGGATCTGGGTTGTCTAACTTGGCTTGTTCCCACAGAAATGGATGGATTCCTATTAATTACAAAAGACTTACAGTAAAACTTTCCTATCCTGGATGTTGTATACAGCATCAAGTAATTTTACACATAAATTCCCAAATATTTCTAAAATGTTTATAACAGATTCTCTGATCAAGATGTCATCCAAGCAAAATTCATTTAATCACTGATGCTCCATTAATATTTCCAATTCCAAATGTTTAAATTTAAATGAATTTGATTAAAAATTTTAAAGGGCACATTTTTTTGGTGATAGCTTTTTCAGAATCATTTATCAATTCCCTCTGAACAATGTACATACCTGCGGGAGGAGTGTCCAGGTATTCCTTCAGGGCCTGCTCCGTGAACCCCATCTTTGGTACCACGTTCTCCACCACCAGTTTACTCCTGAGCTGAGTGACCTGGTTATTGAGGAAGCTACAAGTCTCATTGGCCGGAATTCTCCTGGCTGGACCCGTTGCGGGTCTCTCCAAAATATAAATAGCAAACTCCGTCCTGGAAGTAAAATATACAAATCAATAATTTTTTTTTCATTTTGTAATTTAGCTATTTTATATCTCTAACATGAAAATGTTTTCAAACAACAGTGGAATCTGGGTATAAAAGATGGTTTGGGTTATTAATTTTTATCTTGCTATAACTAATATTCATTGCATCCAATGTCTGCATTTCACAAGCTGAGAGTTGATCAGTGTTTCAGTAAGGTCTTACATGTATCATTGAGTATGTTCCCATGTGAAATAATGTTTATTTATCATGACATAAAAGAGATGTAAGTAAATGCATTATATTTGAAATTGGTGTTAAATTATTTTTTAATAGAGAAATTTAACACATTTATATCTTTACCTTCAAGAAAACAAAATATGCTTTAAAACTCCATTCAGAAAAGATAGTAAAATAATGAATTTTCTCTGGAAATACATACATCCTGAGATATATTAGCCTTGCTTACATGTTGTCTGGGAGTTTCTTAATCCCCTCTACACAAACAGAGAGCTGCGGTTTACTGCCGAAGATTCCAAACAGCGTGTCCACGATTTGCTGCTGGTTTGCCCTCACCTCAGCTTCAGGCTTCTTTATAAACAAAGACACCAGTCCGTCCTCATTCTTTGTTTTAGGCAGACGATTGTATCCCACAGCCTTAAAAACAAAACAATATTGTAAACAAAAGTACAATCCAATTTCATATGCAATTAAATGGCCTGAAACAAATTCACATTTCTGGCAACCCTTGAGTTGATACTTGGTATTGCAATTACTTATTGTGGAAATCTTTCATGGAAGAAGAAGAAATGTTCGTTAGCTGGGAACAATGTGCTGTTGAGTACACCATTAAAATCACTGTAGAATTCTTAAGTTTATATAAAAAAGAAGTGCTGCTGAAATATCTTGTCAAACAATTGTTGAAAAACATCAGTGAATTCAATAACACTAAACAAAACCATGGAGGAACTAGTCACTAGTACATTTCATTGACAAGTCCTGCTAAGCCATGTCTTCTAATTAAATGCAACCATTTCTTTCAGGTAATCAAAACTTTAAACTCAGTAAAATTTTCCATTTTAATTACCAGTAATTTCTATATTCTGGATTATATCACATTATGGTCATAAGTTGTAGTTGAGACAAAGACAGGGATGTAGAGAAGAAGTTTGACAATAAACTGACATATATCAATATAAAATAATGCATTTTATGTAAATAGATACACATCCCTAATGTATATGAAGACAGAGAGACATGACAATACCTGTATATTCTCTAACTCAATTTCTCAGGTACTGTGATCAACAGATAAAATACAGTAAGTACATTTAACCCCTACTCTAGTTTCCTCTTTGTGTCTCCTTAACCCTTATCATGCTTTATAATATTTGTATAATATTATAACAGGGTGCTGTACAAAACAATAAAATCATTTTTTTTTAAATATTGGTGTCTATAAATTACCGTAGAATTTTTATTTTTTAAGATACATCCATAATCCTTATATAATTTTTAAAGTTTAAATCAGCACAAATGTCACTCCATTATCAGATTTATTTTAAAAACCCACCTGTGTCAGTTACAGGTAAGGAAAGGTAATGCATGTGCATTGTACACAAAACTACACTAAAATTTCATTCTTTTAAAACAAATACGATTTCTTTTAATCAAAAACAATTTTGATGCGATGATGTTTCATCACCATTTCCTATACGTATATCTACTGTGATACAGGTACGCTCAGGTAAGACAAATACGTCAGGTAAACCTCTTTAAACCAAGAAACTATAGAAACTAGAAAACTGACCAGTCAGCAAGGGCCCCGCCATGGGGTAGAATTAAAAGGGTGCAGCTTACAGAATGATTAATAAATGTACGAAGAATAAGCAACAGCAACTGTATTCTTAAAATTTCAAGATAATTTCTGAATATTCAAAAACCTGAAAATAATATCCTTGTATTTACATTAGGCAGTAAAGAACAACTTAATATTGAATGTATATTTAAAGAATTATGAAGCTTGTGTTATATAAAATGCCAGCCTTCAATGAATGCAAATATCATGAAGGCTTGACCTTAACTTCAAATGAACAGCAGTTGCAGACAAAGGTTTTCATTAATCTTAAAGTGACAGATAAAGAAAAGCCTACTAAATCTTCTGCTGCAGGCTAGATAATTAATCCTAAGGGATTAATTGTACCTCTCTCATCATTTTCTTCTAAATTTACAATAAGAACTTTTTCAGTATGAATGATAGAATGGGGTTTTTATACAACTACATCAAAAATTAATAATATTCTTGAAGTAATGTATTAAAAAAAAAGTGAAAAAAGTAAATCAAAAAATCTTCTTTAATCTATTTTTTTTTTTTTTTTTAGAATTCAATGAAATCATAACTATCAAACAAAAATAAATAATAAAAATTTATATTTAAATCCACATTTCAGAGTGTTCATTGCATTCCAAATTGATTTAACTTCAAAACAAACTTCATTTGCAGACTGAGGTGGTAATTAATCTCAATGTGACAGATAAAGATAATGCTCTGGATTTTCTTCAGGAGGAAAGCTAATTAATCCCAATGGACTCCTAGCAGCATTCACTTTACAATGGGAACATCTTCAGCAGTTATCTCTCTTTGCCAATGCAATTCTTATATAAAGTTTAGGAATCTACCCCACCACCCCAGCTCCAAACCAGGGGACATAGAGAATCAAACTTAGCATCAAAATATGTATTTCTGCCTACTGAACTACGGTACCAAATTTGTACTTGATTGGGCAACCATAAAAAAAGTTGCCCGTTCATTCTTATGCATAGTTAAGGAATCTACCCCACCACCCCAGCTCTAAACCAGGGGACATAGAGAACCAAACTTAGCATCAAAATATGTATTTCTGCCTACTGAACTACCATACCAAATTTGAACTTGATTGGGCAACCATAAAAAAAGTTATTAGAAAAAAACAGAAAATTTGTGGAAGGAAGAGTGACAGACGGACAGACAGACAGACAGACAGACAGACAGACGGACGGACAGAGTGATTACTATAGGGCACCCGCAAATCCTTGCGGGGCCCTAAATATTCAGTTATTTGTTTATTTATGTCAATGGTGTGAATAATTGTAAAAAAAATACTTAAACAAGAACAAAGAACTCAAATTCACACGTTTTATTTTGGAGACATGTCAACAACGTCCCAGTTCTCGCGTATATCGTCGTCTGCGAAACACCAACTTTATCCAACTATTTACATCTCCGATTTAATTTCGTTGATATTAATAAAACGAACATACTGATATCCCCCACAATCAATTTCTTTACCAAATTACCAAGATAATTTAAAATAAATGTGGTTATTTGGCGTTGTTTAGGAATAAATCGTCAATGTCGGTACATTCCGCCATTTTTGTAACTGAGGTAAACAAGGAACACAACCTGCGTCTTTTTGATGAGCTTTTGTACTTTCAACCAATGAATTCAGGGTTTATAAACAGTGTTTCGGTGTGTAAAACAGATATGATGAAATACCAACACAAAAATAGTTTGTACAAGGGTTTTTTATTCTTAAAATAGGAATTGGAATTTCCAATATTCGAAAAACGACTTATGCCGCAACCAGCACTGAAACGTAAAGTTGCCGATCGCGGAAAATGCCGCGATAAGCACGATAAGGGTTAATATACATGATTAGCCTTACTTTGAATCTGCAATAGGGGTTATCTGGGGTGAATTCCACACTTCCTTGTTGACTGTATACCCCCTTTCCTGTGCCCCAGGCTGCCTGTAGCTGGTTCCATTTAGCTATAATGGCATCCCTTTCATCTCCATAAATCTGTGGCAGAGTCACTGCTGTTGCGATATTTTCTAAGTTGGAAGTTGGCTGCTGTTGTACTTGTAGAGGATTTGTCTGCTGTGCTGCAAGTGTTTAATTGGAAATAAAAATAATGAATTTCGACTATTCCAACAGAATCAAGATATAAAACAATATAAAAAAATAATATATAAACCATATATATACCCCTTACCCAATCCTTTTAGCTAGTATCTATTTATCAATTCCAACCTACATGTGTGTACATCAACAATTGTTTTACAAATGCTGTGCTTTGTGGACATTTTATTTTAGTCTTCAGAATTTATTAAAGCTTTCATGAGGCCCCACTTTAAAAAGTGAGACATATAGAAAATATACTGTATCCTATTTTGGTCAAAAATATAATCATTGACATTTTTTAAGTAGAGAAAAACATATCTTTGAATAACCCCAAGCAAAATTTTCACCCTATCTTAATCACAAATCAATCAAATAATTATACGTCACGATTAGAGTTTTAAAAGAATTTAAAATGTAAGATAAGTTTTCTGTTTTAAAAAGTTAGATGACCTACTTCCAAGTCCAAATCCAAATGAACTTTGCCCTGTAGTGGTGGTGCCTGTCCCCCCTAGTCCTCCTCCAAAACTCTGAACATAAAAATATTATATTATCATAATTAATGTATAGGTTAACAAGTAATTATTTGTAATGGATACAGGCATTCAAAATAATTTAACAACTGTTAAATGAAATAAACATCAGCAAAGACATGAGCAAATTAAGCGATATTTTTTTTTAAAAATAGACAATCACATACAGGAAATCCTGTGGCTCCTCCAAAAGCAGACGTGCCGGTGCCGGTGCCAGTGCCTGCGCCCCCAAATGAGAAACCTGTGGATGCAGTTGATGCGGGTGCTCCACCAAACGAGAATCCTGTAGATGCACTGGTAGCAGGGGTACCACCAAAGGAGAATCCGGTAGTTGATGTAGCAGCAGGAGTACCAAAAGAAAAACCAGTGGCTGCTGTCGTTTTCGCTTGTGTACCAAACCCTCCTGTCAGGTAACAACAAACAAGTTGCATTAATGCATTTTAGTTTATAGTAACTATTTTTTATTAATGGAAAAAATAATATAATCTTTTGCGTACTATTATTATAGTTGTCACATTGTTTAAGCTGGAAGTTATTCATTATATGATTATACATGTTATATACAATGCATTGATTGTATTCTGACAGTCAAAATAAAAATAACAAACTTAATTATTGCAGGCTTTCCCTAAAATTATTAGTTCATTTACCTATACTTTTAAAAATTATATGAACATGCATACATGTTTAAAACTGCATGTGTTATTACTGCAACAAGGCAAATATGTACTTTTCATAAAATGCATGAAACTATTTATAGCAAGGGGAAATTCCATAAGCTAGTAAACAGATACATATCTGTCTCGCGAATTAAGACAATATTTATTAAGGTGTAAATAGATTTACAATTAGAATTTGCGTAATAAAAGACAAGTTGTATAAGTGTGGCGTATAAAATTTATGCAAGCAAAGTACATAAAAAAAGACTAGGATTTTTCGATACCTGATGGCTGAGTTGACCCCCCGAACCCAAAAGATGGTGCCGATGACGTAGTACTTGTTGCACCAAACGGTGTTGTCCCACCTCCTAGGCTAAATGCCATCTTTTATTGGCGCCGTTACCCTCTCTGTATAAGTTTTTTCATGGTTTATTTTTACAACAAGTGAACCACGATCTTTTCCCGCTCGTCTCTTTTTATCTTCTATGTTAGAGAGTCAATCAAAGGGGCATAATTAATACCAGCTGTACGGTGTTCATACATTCATGCAATTTATACCTAAAGATATTTACATGAACCCAAACACAATATCTTATGATTTTATATATATATATACATCTTTTTGTTGTTCATTTACACGAATATATGTCAAATATAAAAGCCTTATCTCTTCTCAATATAAGGAACAAGATGTGTTTGTGAAACACTGATGACCCCGTATGGCAACATAACGAAGATTTAACTTTTTAAAAATGCCAATGAAATATATTATTCCCCAAAGTAGGGTTTTCTCACAAAAATTACGATTGTGAAATACAAAATCCCCAGCACCACCTGTTCACAAGTTAAAGTCGAGAATAAATTTTTGAAAGGAAGGTCAAACTCAAAGGTGAAAGCCCAGGTAGCACAAAACGTTTTCATAACATTATATTCCGGTTGTAAGGATGTTATTACAAAACGTTTTTGACATAACGTTTGAAAAATGTTTTTATAACGTTTTATCTAGGTTATAATGACGTTTTTAGAAAACGTTTCTCAAAAACATTTTTAAAATGTTTTTCATAACGTTTAATACTGGTTGGAAGGAAGTTTTTAGAAAACATTTTTGCATAACATTTTTATAATGATAATAAGAATAATTTTTTTATTGCTTGAAAAGCATTATAAAAATGTTTTCACATTCCATTGTTTGGGAAAAACTATTCTAAAAACTCATAATATGATATTAAGAGTATAAACAGTGTGTTGTGTACGTTGACTTAATTTTAAGAATATTCATTTTTTATATTGAATGAAATTTATTATAAATTCTGATTACAAATGATACCAGAAAACATGAATATAACATTGTCTTAAAATGTTTGAAAAACATTGTTAAAACGTTATAGAAACAACAAACGTACATCTCTATATTTCAATTCTTAAAAAATATACATTTAGCATTTACTCTTTTGTTTGTTTGTTATTAATTACTAGGTGATATCTTTTAAAGCATATTAAGTAAAAATAAATTTAAACAAAAATGTGGGGTTTTTTTTATTCAGTTCTTTTTTAATTGTTTTATATGCCACATTGATTTCCTAAAAAAACATATTGAAAAAATGTATAAAAAGACTTTTTAAAGTATTTTTTCCAAGATGTGATGTAGTTCAACAAAGTACTGCTGTGCATTTATTCACTTATGTTATTTCCTCCTGGATAATGCGTTTATCAAAAGTTAATTGAGTGACACAGCGGGATGCCGTGGTCAGTGCTGATGAAACCGCTCCTTGCTGCAAACTATTTCCACGTGATCTATATAGGTCAACTTATCAAGATTTTGAAAAACCGGGCAGCATTCTTGAAAGACAAAGAACAGGATTTAGGGAATATTTTACATCACCGTATGGTATGTTGAATTTAAAGTTGTATTCATTGTGTATACATGTATTAAGAAATAGTATTATAACTGCATGTGTTTGTATAAGCCTAAATCATTCCGTGTAAATGATTGTATATACCCTGGATATTTGAAGGCGGTGAATTGGTTGTTTTTGAAGTAAACTGATCATTGAAGTTAATCATGATTGTGCATTTACATATGTATTATGTCCTGTGTCTAGTGTGAGTTTTCTTTATTAATGTGTACTTTAGTATAATCAATCCAGGCTTAGAGATAGATTTTCAAATTGAAAGCTTCAAAACATGATTTAAATAGAGCGAGTAGGTTGATTGTGTGTGTGTGGGAGGGGGGGGGGTAACGAGTTAGTTAAATACTTCTTCGGAAAAGTAAAATGATTTGTATTAAAATACAGTGTCATGTATATATTTCTCAATTTACAATTCTTAAAATAAATATCGATCATTTTTCATTTACAGAAGCTGTTTGCAAAGACTAAATATTATTTGGTACCTCTTTAAAGATTACATTAATGAGAGGAATTAGGCAAAATGAGGTTTGCTACACACCGTCCTGGAGGGATTTACCGGAGTTTAATTCTTTAAGGTATGTTTGAAGTTTCGAGACAAGAATGTATTACGGAGATAGATTTATTTAGTATATATTTATGCCCCCCTTCGAAGAAGGGATGGCATATTGCTTTGCTGCTGTCTGTCGGTCTGTCGGTCCGTCGGTCTGTCGGTCCACTTAGTTTCCGTTCATTTTCTTTACAACTGTTGCACATACTAAAATGAAATTTGGTTTACAGATATATCACATGAATATCTAGGTCAAGTTCTGCTTCGGGTACGATCGCACCATGTTTGACAGAGTTATGCCCCTTGGACTTAGAAAAATTCCAATTATTTGCAGTTTCTGTTCATTTTCTTTGCAACAGTTGCACATACTTCAATGAAATTTTGTATACAGATATATCACATGAATATCTAGGTCAAGTTCTGGTTTGGGTATATTTGCGCCATTTTTGACAGAGTTATGCCCCTTGGACTTAGAAAAATGTCAATTATTTGCAGTTTCCGTTCATTTTCTTCACAACTGTTGCACATGCTGAGATGAAATTTAGTATACAGATTTATCAGATGAATATCTAGGTCAACTTCTATTTTGGGTACAATCGTGCCATTTTTGACAGAGTTATGCCCCTTGGACTTGGAAAAATTCCAATTTGGGGGGAGGGGGGCATAAGTGTTTTACAAACATCTCTTGTTTATAGAACTGTTGCCAAAAACATACACACTTTCCTTGTATTTATCGGATTCATGACAATTTATAGCTTTTAAATCTTCTAAAGTTATTCTCTATATTTTTATTTTTTCAGAAGAAAACAAAGAAGTCCAAGTGCCAAACAGATGATTTCCAAAGGAAGAAGGATATTGTGATTTTTTTTCCTAATTTCAATTGTGTCAAATCTTCTCTGTTAAGAAGACTGTTAATGACTGGGTGGATGTAAAAAAGAGGTCATGGATTACATTTGTGAAATATATAGTTTAAACCACAAATCTTCTCTGTTAAGAAGACTGTTATTGACTGTGTGGATGTATAAAAGAGTTCATGGATTACATTTGTGAAATAGTTTCAACAAAATAAAATTGTAGGAATTACAATAATTTTTTCCTTTAAAACATGTCAGAAATGTTCTGAAAACGTTGTTAAAAATGTTTTGAAAACGTTTTCAAAAATGTTTTCAAAACATTGCATGACAATGTTTTTGAAAAACGTTATGATAACGTTTAAAAAACCATACAAAATAACGTTGTAATAACGTTTTAGAAAATGTTTTTATAACATTTTGAAAACGTTTTTATAACGTTTTAATAACGTTGTTGTGCTACCTGGGAGGGTCTGAGTTGTTAATTTCTTACGAAAGGTCACAAGTAATACATATGTGAATGATGAAAACTCCAACGCTAACCGTTCAGTAGTTATGACCACGGTAAAAGATTTGAAAAGTTGGTAAAACTCCAAGGTCAAGGTCAAAGGATCAAAGTTCTTTGTATCCAATGAAAGGTCTTCTCACATGAATTACATATGTGAAGTATGAAAGCCCTAGCCCTTACCATACAAAAGTTATGGCCAAGTTTAAAGTTTTTTATAAGTTCGGAAATCTCCAAGGTCAAGGTTAAAAGGTCAAAGTTGTTGGTATCCAATGAAAGATCTTGTCACGAAAAATACATATGTAAAATTTGAAAGTCGTAGTATCTGCCATTCAAAAGATATGGCCAAAGTAAAAGTTTAGAATTTTTGTGTAAAAGTGGGTCAAAAGGTCAAATTTGATAGTACCCAAAGAAAGGTCTTGCCACAAAGAATACACATGTGAAATATGAAAGTCATAGCTCAACTAAATCAAAAGTTATGGGCAAGGTTAAAGTTTTTGAGACGGACAGACAGGCTGAAGGATAGCTGCAGATCTGTAGCTCTCCGAAAAAATATATTGATAGACCGTAGAGCTACAGTGCCACCCATTTAAAAAACTGTATATTTATTGCGCACAAAAAAAGTGCGCTCGGTTCTCGATTTATTTCTCCATGATTTTAAAACTGTAATCTCAAAATATTACTAACCGTGTGTTCCTAACATATTCTTTCGCTGTTTCCACAACCAAACATTCCTCATAATTGTTGTTAATAGTCCTCCTGACCCTGATATTGTAATCATCGAACATTTCGCTTATTTACACTGCCATTTTGGGTTCAAAGATAATTCGGTCAAATATGCTTCGTTCAGACGTCAACTACGAGAGTAATTGATTGAGATAAAGGAATCTTTTGAAATTTTTCCTTTTTTGCAATTGAGGTAAGAATTTGAAAAATTAATCAAGAACTGAGCGCACTTTTTTGTGCGCAATAAATATACAGTTTTTTCAATGGGTGGCACTGTAGCTCTCCGGTCTATCAATATATTTTTTCGGAGAGCTACAGATCTGCAGCTAACTGATGGACAGCCCGACAGACAGACAGACTTATGAGATTTAATGTCCCCTCGCTTTCGCGAAAGCAGGGGACAACAATATTCATCTATATTTTACATTTGTAAAACATAGTTAACGCGATAATCTATGTTTCAGAACCGTAAACTAAATACTTAACACTGAAAACAATCATTTGCAAAACATAGACTATCTATGGCACGCCAAATTCACAAAAATGAGCTAAACATAGTTTCACAGTCGATAAACTAGGTTTATCGGTTGTAAACTATAGTTTACGGACTGTAAACTATAGTTAACAACGTTAATCTATATTTTACATCCGTAAACCATAGTTAACGCGATAATCTATGTTTCACAACCGTAAACTATACTTAACACTGAAATCAATCATTTGCGATTGCAAATTATAGATTATCTGAAAAATACAGTTTCACGATTTGTAAACTATAGTTTACAAACCGTTAACTATAGTTAACGATCTGATAAATATAGTTTCACGATTTGTGAAACTATGATTAACAACTCTTAACTATAGTTTACGATTGTAAACTATAGTTTACAAACGTGAATCTATGTTTATCAACAAAATCTATTGTTAACGCTCTTTACAGACAGATAAACTTAGATTATCATTCGTAAACTATAGTTAACAACCGTTAAATATAGTTTTACAGTTGAAAACTATACTTAACGAATCGTTAACTATACTTAACGAATCGTTAACTATAGTTTACGGTTTGTAAACTATAGTTTACTGTCGATAAACCTAGTTTATCAAATGTGAAACTATGTTTATCTCATTTTTGTGAATTTGGCGTGCCATAACTATCTGATAAATACAGTTCCACGTTTTGTAAACCATGGTTTACAACTCTTATCTATAATTAACAATCTGATAAATATAGTTTCACAATTTGTGAAACTATGATTAACAACTCTTAATTATAGTTCACGATTGTAAATTATAGATTACAGACGTGAATCTATGTTTATCAACAAAATCTAGTGTTAACGTTTCATTACGGACAGATAAACTGGGATTAGCATTCGTAAACTATACTAGTAGTTAAAAACCGTTAAATATAGTTTTACAGATGATAAATATAATAAACAAATTGTTAACAATAGTTCACGGTTTGTAATCTATAGTTTACAGTCGATGAACCTAGTTTATTAACTGTGAAACTATGTTTATCTCATTTGTGTGAATTTGGCGTGCCATAAATAAGCAGTGTGCTGTCGAATATGGAATTCCATCGGAATCCCTTTCCATGAAGGATGCTTTTGTCATATTTGGTTTAAATTGGTAAAAAAATGAATTATTTTTAAAGAAGTTCAATTTTATTAAGACAACAACAACGAAAAAGACAGACAAAAAAGAAGATAATCTGATATTGATGTTTATTATTTCGGAAATTTTATAAATTAAACAAAAGAAGACAAGGAAACTTTACTAAATGGATGTAGGTATTATAATATTTTATTTTCTAATGGGGTATTAATCCATTCCTTCTATTTACAGAATAGACTGATGTTTCTGGCAAGCCAAAAGTTCCGAAAGCTGAGAAGTCATTTTGATCTTACAATTCGTCAAAGTAACCTTTCTCACTTGACTCGCCAGAAAAAAGAACTCCAAAATAATTTTGAAAAAAGTAATTTTGGTCAGAAAATGATCTTCTGTTTGGTCTATAAGGTCCACATCCTGGAAAATTCCAATACAAATATATGGTCGAAGGAGAGAAAAAAATTAGTAGTGTAATTCGGCAATTACTATTAACTGATACATGTAAAAGAGCTCTGACGTCCCTTCTATTCTATTCTCAAATAAAAAATTGAACAATTCATGGAAAAATTAAACCAATAAGTGATAAATGCATTCAGATATTAAATATATAGTAAGTCATTGTTATTTTAAAGACGGTGTCTGTACATTGTTCACTTCCAGGTTGTCCACTGTATTGTGTATCTGTCTCTTTCTAGTTTTTCAGTTTGCCCCGCTCTATCAGTTTTCTTCTTCTTTCCGCCAATTTGTCTTCTTTCAACAGACCTTCCTCCCGAAGAGCTTTGTGAGTTTTTTCTGCAATTGAAAAATGTCTATATGTTTAATATAGGTCATAGTGAATTTCATGATCAAAAGTAATTAGGGAGTTTGTATAAGGCATATGCATTTTTACCTTTCCATTCTTGGTAGGCGGCCTCGTTATCAATTGGAAGAATCAAGATTCTCGTGATGTTTCCATTGATTGGAGGTAGTTTGGGAACACTCGACTGGTAGGTGGGCTGCATCATCTCACTCTTTTCAGTAGCATCTGATCTAGAGTTATCTGATGTACAATCATATGGACTAGAACTATTGGCGGTATCACAATAGACTTGATTCGGTGTCACACAAAACATGGCATCCAAGAGGGTCGGAGTGTAAACCTCCTCTTTCACATCTTCGGTGTTCACCTTCTCTATCTGTTTGTATGCTGCTTCCTCCTCATCTGAGATGATGCCTACTTTATTTTTTCTCATACAACTATGAAATAAACCCATTTTTGTTGTGTACTGCTTGGCGACCAAACTGCTCTATCCACGATAATCAAGGCTATTATGACGTCATAGGCATTATGACGCCGAATTCATTATGACGTCAAGTAGTTGTGACGTTGGTATAATGAAGAGATTTTTTACTTCAAGTGGAAGCACGTGGTGCATAGTCTCGTTCAACCAGACGCTCGGATGTCTCTGTAAATCTCCGACAAGCAGAGTTATTTGGGTCTCTATATAATATTCAATGGCGTGAATGTAATGAAATTGATCAGTCTTTGATATAATCTTTGTACAATTTCTCATGTACTTTTTTTCAGGCCTTCAAGAAAGAGACAGGGTATATGTTTACTATGTACACAGACCCAGACAGGGAACTTTATAAATTATTGGGAATGAAGAGCAACCCAGAGTATGGAAAGAATACTAAAAGTAAGAACATCATCCAATGCTTTTATGCTTGCAAAATATGAAAACTAATGTAAGGTATCTCCAGAACTGAAGTCTTTTTGAAATTTTCACAAAATAATCTCATTATCAGTTTACATCTAATGAGGAAATGGATTGCTATGATTTAACAAGTTTCCTCTCTGTTACCATTACATACTGTAGATCACCAACTTTTTGTGAAAACTTACTGTCATAAGATATTCTTTTTCAGAAAATAAACACCTCAAGCATAGCATGATCTCAGGAATTCTAAGCAGTACATGGAGGGCCATGCAAAGCCAGGAATATCAGGGGGATGTCCGACAGCAAGGGGCAGAGTATATCCTAGGACCAGGTACGTTTAAAGAAAAATTATTCCTATGTATTTCATGAATAAAAAAATTAGGCTGATGCAATGCCAATTTTTCAAGATGCCATGGGATAGCTATTCAATATTGATATATGAGATGATTTTTTCATGAATTTTGACCACTGCTGATTTTTGCCTAATTTTCAGGGGATGAAGTCCACTTTATGCATCTTTGTGAATGTACCACTGACCAAACTCCTATAAATGACCTGCTACACCTGGCCGGGGTCAAACAAGTTAGTTTTCCTAAGGACAGACGAGTCATTGATGTGTAACTTGTGCTGCAACATGTGCCTATGTGTTCAATCAGTGTAATATTCATTAGGGGTGTAACGATAAGAGAAAGTGTGTGATGGTATATATCATGATACCTGTGTATTGAAATATTTCACTTTTCGTAATTTATTAATTTGTGTGTCTCTGTCCATAAATGAAAAATTCTCTATCACAGTGTGAAAAGATAAAAGGTGAAGATTTCTCAAATGTGTTATGGAACCGTTAATAAGTTATGAACAGATAAAATCACTTTTATTTAGTTACAGTATATTAAAAAGAAATAGCCTTAATTGCTTTAAATGAAAACAAATTATATATGTTTACAGTTTTGTCATGACACAGGTATATAGTTTTGTATATAAAACATTTTTGTATTGCCTTTTTGAGTACATTGTTACACCCCTAATATTTGTGTCCAGTTGTCCAGTCATAATTTCATTTGTTATCACTTGGACACTTTTTTTGTCACATTTGTTAAATTAATGCATTATGACATCATCAGTTTTATGCAATCAATGTGATGCTCAATTTTGTATCATTACAAAAGATGGATATTTAGTTTAGATGCTTATATAATGAACTCTTTCATATTTTTTCTCTGTGAATTTTTGTAAGGACTTCCACCTGAAAGTCTGAAAAGGGATGAACAATATTGTGATTTTGTATTTATACATGTATGTCAGGATGTATAGATGTGTACACTGTTTATTTATACCATACTTAATATCATGTCAGGGTGTATGAATTTATGCTATATTTACAATTTTATCAGGAATCGTTAACTTGATTAATACATTTATTTCTATACCTTTGTTAAGTTTGCTTTATACATGTACATGATTAATATACTGAGTTTAATTTCTTTTCACAGTGATTTGAAATGTGATGCCTATAATTATGGTTATACATAATTGTATTTTCAGAGTATTATATTAATACCCATTGCATTTTTATGTTGTTTTTTTTTTTTTAAAGACTCTGAATGTATACCTTATAATTTGAACATTTAATTATCATGCTGTTTCTTATATAAGCATTTTAAAAAGGTATGTCATGCCAATATACAATGTATATCTATAGTTATGTTTAATATTTATGGAAATACAATTGAAGCCCAATTTAGAAGCAAATTCCTGATTTTATTAAGAATGAGTATTTATTAACATTCAACAGGCCTTTTATCTCTACAGTTGTGAAACATCTCTATTCTATCTCTCAGATGTCTAGTACCTCTATTCTGTCTCTACTATTGTGAATCATTTTTATTAAATCTCTACAATTGTGAGGTATTATTATTCAAACTGTACTATTGTAAAGTATTATTATTCAAATTGTACAATTTTGAAGTATCTATATTCCAGTAACTTGTAAAATATGGCATTCTTTAAGAAATCCATTTTCATATATTATCCATCCACTGTGTTATTTTGCCTGATTATATTTTACGATGCAAATGTATTAAATCAATAAATATTTATGATATAACTCATATTTTTATTTTAATCTCAGTGAAGTCAATAAGTTTTTTTTCAAAGTTTGCTGATCTTCAATTGTTGTTTGTCAAATTTTCTCATTGTCAACTTCTTCAGTACCATTGAGCCAATTTCAATCTAAGTACAAAGTGAAATCACTTCTCTGATTGTTCAATTAGTTAATTAGTAGTGCCAATTAAAGGAACCCGCAAAGTAATTAAAGTAAGCCCCAACATGTTATTTTTTTTAAATCGTAATTAAGGCAATATTTCAGTATAATTGAAAATGAAATAGCTAATTTTAATGAGATTGGCCAGTTCTTTTAAGGAAACAAAATATATTGAGCAATAATTTTCATTCTTGTAAGAGTGACATTATATGAAGGAAATAAACCGTTTTTCATCGACCTTTAAATTATATGATATGATATGATATGATAAATTAACATTATATATTAAGCATTGGAAAAGAGCTCACTTAGCTGAATTTAGATTAATCTTTGAATATTGTTGGAAAATATTTGAGTCCGCCATATTAGACTCTTACTTGGATTTTTAGTTTGATATATGGACAGTTAGTGACCAATGAATCGATCATTAATTTTCCCCTATTTATGAACTTGGAGTAAATTAATATTTCTCTGTCACCTACATGTAAATTTGATCCTCAAATACTTGTTCTGAACAAATCGATTCGACGACTGATGCAGGCTTCTGACAAAATATGTGATGTAACAAGGTTATACAATACCTCGATGAAAAATAACTGGCAATTCGTAAAGTCGATTGTCGTTATGAATTTTCTTCTCCAATTAAAATATGAATTTTGTTCTGTTTTTTTTTTTAGAAGAAAATAAAACATAATTTACAATATGTTGTACACATCCCCCTCCTCCCTTTTCACAGTTGCGCTAATACTGATAAGTGGTTTTTCTTTTATATAGATTTGTTAACAAAAAAAGAAAGAGATTTACATCATTTCTCTAAGAAATGATAGACTTATGGCCGATTTTGTTATAATTGCCGAAAAACACCCGTCGCTGAAGTTGCCCTCAAGCACAGTGTAACTTCTCAATGGAACCAATCAATCAATCATTTATTTGAATCTCTTCACCATTTTACAATAGCGTACAGAGACTACAAAAACATATAGGTGATTTTATATACAACAATAGGTCTATAAAGGCATGCGTGAATAAGAAACTAATAAAAAACAACAACAACAAAATGGGAATTTAGGCAGGGGAGCATATCTTATTTATTTTCTTTACAAAGGAGCACACATTTCTTAGAAAGCAGTGTTTACTAGCTGTTATTCATAATGCTTTTAAAACTAATTATATTCTGGAATTTTATGTGTTTTCCTGTTAAGCATAGTTTTCTTTCTGTTTGTAGCGAGTTGCACTTTAATATGTAATGAAACTCATCTCCGAGTTCTTTTAGATTACAATGGGGACAAATTCTATCTTGTCTTGGTATATTAAGCCATTCAGCGTCCACTTTCAATTGGTAAATGATGGTTACACCTTCGAAATCTACAGAAAGTTATTAAGTTCTTTTTTGATAAAATATGAAAATAGTTTTCAAATTTTAGTTCGTCTTTGTATATTCTATAATTTAAAGCTTTAGGTGAGGTTTGAAGGATTGATTGCCAACTTTGTTTGAATTGATCCATTAATGTGAGTTTAACTTTCGCTTTTAACCATTTAATATTAATTGGGTTTTGTTCAAGCCATATATTTGAGAGTCTACAGTTATATAAGATATTTCTAATATTTTCAAGCCAAACAAATTTCCCTCCTATTTCTTGATTTATAATAAAGCCTAATTTATAACATATAATAAAGCCTAATTTATAACATAAATTTGCAATTTTAATTTCCTCTCCAGTGACTAATTTCGACCAATAAGATATCATGCGCGTTTTTATTTGGATTTCCATAGGGTGTCGGCCAAGTTCGCCATATATCATGCAATCTGGGGTTGAATCTTTTAAATGGAGTAGAAGCTTACAAAATTTTAGATGAACCCTTTCTTTTATTGCATTATTTGAAAATCCCCAAACTTCACATCCATATAACAAAATAGGTTGCACATGAAAGCTTTAAAAACACGGAGAAATTAATCGAGAAACAGTGCAGTTTTTTGTGCGCAATAAATATACAGTTTTTTCAATGGGTGGCACTGTAGCTCTCCGGTCTGTCAATATATTTTTTCGCAGAGCACAGTTTTGCAGCTAGGTTCGATCGCCGGTGGCCAGATAGCGCGGAGCACCTGACCGGAGTTTCAGGGGCTCTGGGTTCGCATCCTGGTCCGGTCCGCTGCATTTTCTCCTCCCCCATTACATTTGGTGCCGTGCCATGCCTTGGAATTGACAGGTGAGAGGCCTGCCAGGGATGAGACTAGATTAGGGTCTCGAGGGCCAAAGACCTTTAAGGAGGGAGGAATGTGGCGGTCAGCCGGTTTCATCGCCGGTGGCCAGATAGCTCAGTTGGTAAGCATCTGACCGGAGTTTAAGGGGGCCCGGGTTCGAATCCCGGTCTGGTCCGCTGCATTTTCTCCTCTCACGTTACAATTCAAATAAAGGGCCACATCCTTTTCCAAGGGAAGATAATTATGAATTAGAAAAGAAAAAATGGCACTTTTTAAAAATCTTCTCAAGAACCACTTGGCCAGTAAAGATGAAACTCATGTAAAATCATTGTCAGGTAGTGTAGATTCAATTAAATTTGTTCAAATCATGACCTTGTGCGGTAGGGTGGGACCACAATGAAAGATCAAAGTTTTACATAGGAAAATATAGGAAAAATCTTCAAAAAATTTTCTTATCAAGAACAGAAAAGCCATGATTGGTCATATTTATAAGGAAGCATCCTCAGGTGGGTGTAAATTCAATTTTGTTCAAATCCTGAACACACAAGGGTAGGGCCACAATAGACGATTAAAGTTTGACTGAGTAATATATAGAAAAATTCTTCAAAAATCTTCTTCTCAAGAAAAGCTTAGCCATGATTGGTCATATTTATGAATTATGTGGAATCATTCTCAGGTGGTGTAGATTCAAGTTTGTTCAAATCATGACCCCCGGGGGTAGAGTGTGGATGATTAAATTTTTACATAGGAATATATGAGAAATCTTCAAAAATCTTTTTCTCAAGAACACCAAAGCTATGGATAGTCATATTTATATGGAATCATTCTCAGGTGGTATAGATTCAAGGTTATTCAAACCATAAACCCCGGGGTAAGGTGGGGCCACAATGGACTATCAAAGTTTAACAAAGGAGTATATGAAAAAAATCTTTCAAGAACTGCAAAGCTATGATAGGTCATATTTATATGGAAGCATCCTCAAGTGGTGTAGATTCAATTGGAACTACCAACTTTAAAGTTTGAAAAGCCAAGATTAAAGTTGGAATTACCAACTTTAAAGTTGGAAAAGCCAAGATTAAAGTTGGAATTTCCAACTTTAAATTTGGATTTACCAACTTAAATAAAAAAATTGCGTGGCACTAACACGCTTCCGTAATTCGGAGCTCACGGATTTTGTAAGCGATAAAGGGAATTTAATTAAATAGGAAGAGTGTCCCTTCAGGGCTTTCGTAGAAATTCAGCCCATATGTATTGATAAAATGGGTCGTGACAGACATTCATCGGGAGGCAGGTAACGAGATAACGAAACAGATCTGACACTGTCCAAACACTGAAAATGTCGAAGCCGCTAGTGTACGTTTCCCGTGTCCCCCCGCCCGCGGGGATGAAGATGATCGAGGAGTTTTGCACCGTGCGGGCAATGAGGGAGGATCGTTTTGTTACCCGGCGAGAGATGCTAGAGGGCGTGGTTGGTGTGGAAGGAATTTTGTGTCACCCCCCTGACAAGGTTGACAAAGATGTACTACACGCCGCAGGTATTTATATAATAGGCCGCGAAGAGTTATCGTTCTTTACATATTGAATATACGGAGAGGCATTGTATTGGCCTGATTTTAAAACAGGGGAGACACGAGAGCAGTTACTGACAAAAATATTATTTCCAATTACTTCGATATACGATGATTAAAATTATATGTTCAATACATGTATAGACTGGTATTGCCTGTCTTTACCGTACGCAGGAAAAGATCGGACATGTACAGACGAAAAGTAAAAAAAAACTACAAAAAATTCAAAATTTCAATAAAAAATGGGAACAAAGCACATAAAACATAAGAGGTTGGATAAAAAATAAATTTAGAGATAACGAACAGCATTCAAGATCAAAAGTCCGTAAAACAATGCTAGATCTAGAGGGGGGCGGGGGTCAGGACCTCTCCCCCTCCCCCTTGGAATTCGCAGAGTTTTTAAATGTATAATATAATACTAATCCAAGTGAAAGTGACCTTGGACCCCCCAGAAAATGGTGACCCCTCCTCAAAAACACGCATCTGTGTGATATTCAGGTATAAAAAAAAAAACACTAGAATGAAGTTTTGAAATTCAACCAATACCACCCCGCACCACCACCACCACATACAATAGGTTTTTAACTTTTGTGAAATGAGTGAACGGGTTTCCGGGGGGGGGGGGTTCGCTGTTGTCAAAGAATTTCTGGGTTGGAATCTTTTTTGACCGGGGTGGAACACCAACACCCCCTTGAAAAAAATTCTGGATCCGCGTCTGTATTTGTCAATAATTTTCCTAGTTTTAAAAGTTGTTCATTCGTAGAGAATGCTCTTGCGTATCGAATCAATTGAAATATATATATTCCGTATGCAGGTGATGAATGTATATTGCTGCACAAGTAAGGGAAGTTGAGAATAGAAACGTTCAAGTTATCACGTTTATCATAGAGTTTGGTTCTTAAATTAAAATTAACGTCTTTTTCAAAAATATCAAATTATGAAACAGATGTGTCAGACTTTGTAGTATCTTTTATCTCAAGCTCACCAGGATATATCGTATCGAGATAAGAAAGGAAATTACTATTGTTAATTGACAATATTAATACGTCGTCGATGAATCTAAATGTCGAGTTGAAGGCCACAGCAAGTGGTTTCTTCTTTTCACGCATACGATTTTGGTCAAATTCTGCTTCACATGAATACAAAAATAGGGGCGCAATTGGTACCTTTGTAAATTCCAATAGATTGTTGGAAGACGTGGTCTCCAAAATACAAAATAGATATTGTCAATCAGAAAGCCAAGCAGATCCCATTATCAAATATTAAAACAATTGCATACTAGTATTTCAAGATACGTGAGAAAAAAAAAATATATAGATACAGTGTATATTGATTCCGACAATATCTTTTACCTTGAACATACAGGACCAACGTTAAAGAGTGTGAGTACCATGTCCGTAGGTCTGGAGCATATAGATCTGGTGGAATGTAAGACCCAAGGTATAAGTGTGGGATACACACCCGGGGTACTGACAGACGCAACGGCAGAAACGACACTCGCCCTACTTCTGGCCACCTCACGGCGACTCAAAGAGGGTGAGTTTCTTATACTATACTGCACCGAAGATGTGAAAGAGGAGGTTTACACTCCGACCCTCTTGGATGCCATGTTTTGTGTGACACCGAATCAAGTCTATTGTGATACCGCCAATAGTTCTAGTCCATATGATTGTACATCAGATAACTCTAGATCAGATGCTACTGAAAAGAGTGGGGTGATGCAGCCCACCTACCAGTCGAGTGTTCCCAAACTACCTCCAATCAATGGAAACATCACGAGAATCTTGATTCTTCCAATTGATAACGAGGCCGCCTACCAAGAATGGAAAGGTAAAAATGCATATGCCTTTATAAACTCACTAATTACTTTTGATCATGAAATTCACTATGACTGATATTAAACATATAGACATTTTTCAATTGCAGAAAAAACTCACAAAGCTCTTCGGGAGGAAGGTCTGTTGAAAGAAGACAAATTGGCGGAAAGAAGAAGAAAACTGATAGAGCGGAGCAAACTGAAAAACTAGAAAGAGACAGATACACAATGCAGTGAGCAACATGGAAATGAACAATATACAGACACCGTCCTTAGAATAACAATGACTTACTATATATTTATCTGCATGCACTTATCATTTATTGATTTAATTATTCCATGAATTGTTCATTTGTTTTTATCTGAGAATAGAATAGAAGGGACGTCCGAGCTCTTTTATCAGTTAGTAGTAATTGCCGTATTACACTACTATATATTTTTTTCTCTCCTTCGACCATTTATTTGCATTGGAATTTTCCAGGATGTGGACCTTATAGACAAAACAGAAGATCATTTTCTTTCCAAATTGAGGTTTTCTTTTCTGGTAAGTCAAGTGAGGAAGTTCACTTTGACGAATTGTCAGATCAAAATGACTTCTCAGCTTTCGGAACTTTGGCTTGCCAGAAATATCAGTCTATTCTGTAAACAGGAGGAATGGATTAATGCCCTATTAAAAAATTATAATACATGTAGTATGATATTTACATCTATTTAATAAAATTTTCTTGTACCCTTGTAGTCTTCGTTGTCGTCTTAATAAAATTAAACTTCTTAAAATATAATTTAGAAAAAACAATTTAAACCAAGTATGACAAAAGCATCCTTCGGGATAGGGGGTTCGTATGGAATTCCATATTCCACATTCGAGAGATCAAGGGTTTATATAAAGTCTGTAAACATTGTTAGGGGAGGCAAACTTTTATAAGATCTGGGGTATAAGATTTGTTGGTATACCGGTTTGTATTTAAATTATAAATACTAAAGAAAAATTATATGATAAAAAATCCCCTTCACCTAAGGATTCTTTGTGGCAAGTTGGGTTGAATAATTGGCCAAGAGGATGAAAATGTGAAAAGTTTACAAGGACGACAGACAATGGACAACTTTTGATCAGAAAAGCTCACTTGAGCCTTTGGCTCCGGTGAGCTATAAAGGTTCACTTTTTAGATATAAAATATGATACTAAAATTAAAACTGCATTCTGTTTTCTATGATACAGTATTTGTTAAACATATTTAATTTGATGATCCTTAACTTTTTTTGTCCAGTATACGTATAATATAAAACATTGACGAAATGAAATTTATTATACAGCTGTAAGACTAAATATATTCAATTTTTGATATCTTTTTTCAGCGTTTTCTGCCGTCGTTGATGGCGGTTGGGGTTCCTGGGAAGACGGTCTATATTTGTGCGGGAAAACTTTGTTTGAATCCACAGTTGGGATTGTCGGATTAGGGAGAATAGGATTGGCTGTTGCTAAGCGATTGCAGCCGTTTGGCGTAAAGAAATTTCTGTACAGCGGGAATACAAAGAAGGAGTATGACGCGGAAGTCCAGGCTGAATTCGTGAGCTTGGATCGCCTTCTGCAAGAATCTGACTTTGTTGTAGCATGCTGCTCTATGAACAAGGACAATGCTGGATTGTTCAACAAAACAGCGTTTAGTAAAATGAAGAAAAGTGCCATTTTTATCAATACAAGTCGCGGGGTGCTGGTAAATCAGGAAGATCTGTATGACGCATTAAAGTCAGGGACCATATTGGCGGCAGGGTTGGATGTAACAAGCCCGGAACCCCTACCCCGTGATCATCCGCTGCACTCCCTCAAAAACTGTGTGATTACACCTCACATTGGTAGTGCTACTATGTACGCTAGGAATGCAATGGCAGAGCTAGCAGCTAGAAATCTTGTAGCAGGCTTGAAAGGAAATGAGCTACCATCGCCTGTACCCAGTTAAAAACTGAAAAATTAGGTGCACAATGTTTATATTCATTCCGTTCCTTTGAGTAGATTTGCAGACATATTAAAATACGTAACAAATTTAATGTTGCGTTGTCCTATATGGCATTGCAAAGGCATGTTGACAATTTAGTAAAAATATTTAAAAAGAAAACGCCAACAGAGGTAAACTGTATTTGTATAGCAGAGATCTTTCGAGTAAATCGGAAAGGATTTCAGTAATATACATGTATAGTTATTACATCAAAATATACTTAACAAATTAAAGTGACGTAGCGATGCTGCTCCAGGTCGATATACATTAGCATTTTTTAAAATTATTTCATTTGAACTTTAATCTATTGATCCTTTAAATTAGGAATTTTGCTCGTTTAAATTGTTTTATTCTTTCTTCGTGAAATGTTGACGAATTTTCATTAATTTAGCTCGGTCCTTTATGGAGTAAAAGTGTCTCAATATTAAATTTACGAACATTGTATAGAATACGTGCGCAATAAATATTTTATTTAATGCAGAAAAAAAATATTTTGTACCTTTAAAAAAAACCTGACAAGCAATTAAAAAAAAAAAAAAAAGGAAATGATGGGCAGAGATAGACATAATATAGGCCTTGAAAATTTGGGCTTACCTTTATAGCTCACCGGAGCCAAAGGCTCAAGTGAACTTTTCTGATCAAAAGTTGACCATTGTCTGTTGTCATTGTAAACTTTTTGCATTTTCATCTTCTTCTCAAGAACCTCTGGACCAATTATCCCAACTTGCCTCAAAGAATCCGTAGGTGAAGGGGATTCAAGTTTATTCTGTGGCGGTCAGAAAAAAAACCCCTGTAAATTTATTGCGCTCAAAATTTTGCGATTGGTTTTGAATTCAATCTCTCAAATTCTAATCTAAATTGCAAAAAGGCTAGATTTCAAAATATTCATTACTTTTCAATAAACTACTTCTTAGTAACATCTGCACGAAGCACCTTAGACCGAATTATCTTGCAAACCAAAAGGGCAATGGTAATATAAATAGACAACATTTTCGATTATCTCAATTTCAGTGCCTGGAGGGCTATTAACAGCAATTATATGGAATGTTTTGTTTTGGAAACAGCGAAAGAATATGTAAGGAACACACGGTTAGTAATATACGAAAGCCATTAAGGGACAGGTCGATTTCTCAAAAAAGTAAAATCTATTTTGAGATCTCGAATTACACAATCCATTCCCGCAGATTATCAATTCGTTCCTTCGATTTATAATTCGTGATCTAGAATTACATATTTCGTCGTCAGAAATAACTATTCGTTCCCACGATTTATAATTCGAGATCTCGAATTACATAATTCGTTTTCACAGTTTAATAATTTGAAATCTCTATTTGTAATTTGAGATCTCGAATAACACAACCCGATCCCACTGATCAACATATCAGTCTAATGATTTTGGAAAACCGTTTTCTCGAATTTCATACTTACATAACATATACATATATCCGAGTACATGTATAAAGGCTTGGAAAATCCAATCCCTTGTATCAATTATCAATTAATGCGTTCCATGTAATTTGTTTCAGCAACCGGTCGTTCCAAACTTTTTTTTTATAATTTAGTCAACGTATTTTTTTATTTTAGAAAAAAAAAACAATAAACAGGACCCATGTAAACTTTTACTAGGGTTTTCAATGATTCTAATATACATGTAACATAGAAGTCTAACGAAGACTTGTTTTGAAAAAATATCTGTACTAGCATATGGATTTGAACAAAGTATTTTTCTCATTTTTAACTGAATATGTAATAAAAAGTAGGATGTAAACTACTTCATATTCTATTCTTTAAACACGTGTTGTTATATCCGATATGTGCAGATTAATAATAATTAAATCGTGGGATCGATTTTCATTCCGAGGGAACGAATTGTTTAAATTGAGAGAATTCAAGGTATCACACCGGTAATTGACCAATCAAAATGAACTTAGTTCTTTCCTTTTGAGAGGTTTTTCTATTTTCTTTCATGCCATTTTTACAACTTTGGTACCTGTGCCTAGTAGAACTATAAACCAAATTATTAAGATTTCACGAAAAGATTAATTTCATTTTCATGTTTAATTTCGAGACTATTCAAGTTAAATACATGTAATAATTTTAAGATAGTACAATATAAAACAATACTTTCACGTATGTAAAAAAATGTTTGTTTTATTTTTCCTGGCACTCTAATTCTAGAGATGGGAATTGGATTTAATATTTAACTGCACAGTGAATTATCTTTGATAAAGATAAGATTATTCTCGTGAAATGGTATGAATGGTCAGCCTTAGACTATATGATGAAATTGGGCTGATAATTGAAAATGTGAACTGTTAAGTTGAGCATTTATTTCTTTTGTACTATGCAAAATACCAATTAAAGTGATTCTTAGCTTGAATAATTCACTCGAGTGAGACACAAAAATCAAAGGATTAACAATACAATGAAAAGGCATCCGCTGAAAATATAAATTATTTGCACAAGGGATGACATACCAATGCTCATAGAGTTTACTAAAGGCATTTTTCCTAAATATATATATTACCATAAGAATGACCTCGTCCTTCTTTATTATTATGTTTTTTAATGTTTACCAAACTTGTTGACATATCCATTTCAATGTTATCGTGTTTTAGTCTGGGTTTTATCGCCCCTGTGTTTGCATGGAGGTTGATTGACTCGGGTTATTTGTGCCTTACACCAGCCTTACACCTTTAGTTATGCATTGTTTTAATAATTTATGGATTTTCAGTAATTTCTTTGCGGGAGAACCTTCGTCGCTTGATACAAAAGAAATTACATTACGGAACCGTTATTTCTATTCCTTGCTTTCTTTTGAAGAATTAAAACCCCCTTTTAAGTTGGATCCATACAGTTTATATCTATTGATTTTTTTAAACTGTGCAGTAAATGCAAATATTTTATTCATATTCTCAGTGTATACTGCATGAGGTTTCCAGACACTATGGTTCTATTTTCTAGGCCTGAGAATTCTGCAGACTTGGGCCATCTGTTCAAACTATAAATATCTAAATCCAAAATCCTCACACTTTTGGCCAACACTAGCATTCTTTTCTTCTCCTGACAAGATAACAATAACTATCTGGATTATGATTATTTTGGTCCTCCAAAATTTTTGACATTTATTAATTCTAGCGATGACATGCTTACGTCATTCAATCACGTGGTTACATTCATTGGTCGGCAAAAATAAATGGCATTGGATATTTCATTGCATCACATTAGTTCCCCTGGAGTAAACTTGTCTGTGTATTTAACCTGACGGGCAGTAATACAAGGTGATTTTTAAACGGATATAAGAGATTTTTGACATTATCAATAGCCCCCTTCAGTTGATCTTAATTCCGTATTCGGCTTTGTTAGACCATTCCAGATTATTGTTCATTATATCGGATAGGAACAAGATTAAAGTTTTTTATGCATTACGAGTATTTGAACGCGTACCAAGAAATGCTTTATTAATGATTCGATGAACCCTGCCGGTTAGGATTAACAATTTAATAGTACTTGTCTCATTTGGTGAAAGTTCTCAAAGCGTCATCGTCACCTAGTAGCAAGTATTCCAATATTATCTTGGATTAATTCTGTCGTGTTTACAAAGACTTGGATTGAAAAATATAAGAAACTGTTTTCACAAGTTCTTTCAAAAAAGGGAAATTGTTACGTAAGAGTAGCATTCCTGACTATTGGAACTTTCAATATAAAACGGAAAAGGACATTATGCCTGCACTGACGTCGCCGTGGTTTTATCAGAGGAATCCTCAGCTTCCCCCTCAATTAGCCTCCGCCGCCCAGACGCGGTCCCCCAGCAGTATGACAGAGGAGGAGGTGGACCAAATCACCAAGCGGGTAGGGCGTCCTACCCAAGCCTCCCGAGCCAAAACTAGCCAAGCGTGGAAACTCGATAACACTTTTATGGACAATGGACGACACTCGTGGTCAAAAATGGAATTATATGCAGACTGCAAGAAGTGCATGTGGAAGGACAATGGGGTTGTGAAAGCTACATGTAAAATCCGCCCCGTTCAACCAACACCCCGTTAACGTGCGTTTTTGTTTTTCAAGACTTGGGATACATTCTAGTCCAACACTTCTGTCAGGACGAGTTGGTTTATATAGGTCTCTGATTTCTAGCTTTGGACATCAAGACAATTCATACTTTTCAAGGAATCACAATGTTACAGTGTGTGGTTGGTGCTTAAGCTTGGTAAACATTCATCCGCTCTGTCTCGGCGCAGTGACATACACCAGTTCAGTATTACATGTAGTTCAGTATTAGCATTGTTTATACTAGTTGTGTAATCATCTTTGTACTTTTAACCTTCAACTTTTATAACTTTTGGATTTCCTCAGCTACAAAGGAATTAACATCGTTAATGCAACGATAGTTGAAAAAATGTTTTTTTTTAAAAAGACTTTTTAATTTGTTTATGCTAGTATAGTACAGTATTAATCACATACGTTGCTGAAAATGATAAACTGAGAAAAAAATTCTTTGATGTCATTCAAATTAGCATCCCAGTTGTACTTGTTTTATTTCATACAATGTCTATTGAAAACTTGCATTATTAATTTATTCTCATTGTTTCATATTCTTATTTTTTTACCATAGTAAACAGAAAAAAAAAATCCTTGTATATTTTTTTCTTTTGTATGGAAGATTATTTTCAAAAACAGGGCTATACATATGAATATTTGCACAAAACTTAAAACCCATGAGTACTTGTGTCCATTTTGTTTGTGGAACAGAATGGACAGGAATAAAAATCGCGTCTTGCGGCAATGGAATATCCTGTGCAACTTTGTAATATTGTTTTTGTCTTAATTAAGACAATTTCGTGTAACAAAAGATAGTATTTTCTTCAGACAAAATAGGGGAAAATAATAAGGAAAATGTTTGTTTTGAATATTTTATAAGGAAATTGAAAATACGTGTATGTCGATTTTAGAGTTATCTCTCTGAGCAGGATGTTAAACCTCCTTTAAACGTTTAAAGTCACTAGAGTTTACGGAGTTGAGTTTCCTTAGCGTTCGTGGCACACTTTTTTCAGTCGCAACTCCGGAGAGTAAAGTAAAGTTTACTCTACACAGATTTGAGTTGAGTAATATATAAAATGTTCGTGGCCCCGGGGCCTGGTCTACAATGAAATCAGAATTCAGCAAAAGATATGCATTTCTTTGATGTCAATAACCTTTAAAAAAAATCTTGTTATGTTGAAAATAACTGTTGAAAGAACTTGTGTGATTTTAATTCTTTATTGACAGTTACATGTAGACATATATACAAGGGAAAAATACTCTGAATCAACCATGAATGTTGTTAGAATCTTCGCATTTGGTACAATTTTCAATATCTGTACAATGTCATAGTAATACTATAGTCATCTAATTTATTGCTCGGAATGTGAAAAACATATTATTAAACAATACATAGCAATCACACCCTAAGATTTGCGTAAAAGGATTCCAGAAAATGTAGATTGGTAAGAATTTCCGATTGAATTGCTGCCCCCATACACGTGCTCTGAAGAACCGTAAAGCTGAATCCAAACATGGTCCTCTTTTGTGACGTTGACAATGACCATCGCTGAAGCGGAGTCTGCACCACCGGGGTAAGGAATATAATTGGAGGCGCGGGGATTACCTGCCACCATCAACTGAGTGGAGAAGCCGCTACTACCAGTGGCAATGGTCCATTGGAACAAATAGACACCGGTTTCTGGGGCAATGAAGATACCATCCTCTGTGTGGTAGTGGTTTCCAAGGTTAATATAGGTCTTGTCGAATCGGATGGTCACTTTGGAACTTATGCTTCCTTCACTAAAAGACTTATATGCAGAAAATAATACAGGCGTCAATTGGTTGTTCAGGATATCTATGAAAAAGAGAAAAAACGGTTGTCATTTTGAAATATAAACTATCAGCATTATAGTAGAACAATTCTCTGTTATCTATGGACTTTCAGAAAAGCGTGGCATTCTCGATGTTACATAATCAACGCCTGAAATTTACAGACTTCATACACTGTTGAAATATATATGAGAAAGGAATTTGGGCGAATGTCAAGAAGTGTAGCAATGATCCAATGACAACGTTTCAAAGGTGGGGCTTAAATCGTCTCATCTTTGTCAACAATTTAAAGTTGCTATAATTTCTTAACCAATTAAAATCTATGTCGCCATTTGAGCTCTAGACGTTAATTGCGTAGCGTCGAGAATGCCACGCCTTACTGAAAGTCCAAGGATGACAAAGATTGTACAAAAGGTCTCACTTCTTTTATGATATGCACACATGAAACATTCGAAAAAGCAGTGGCTGTGCAACTCTATGACGGCCATTCCCTGCAGAGAGAATCGTTTTAAACTTTAAAGAAATAAAAAAAAATTCTACCACCTAGAAAAATATGTCTTACCAGATCTAAGTGAGAGAACATTTAGATTGGTTAGATCGGCATCACTTCTTCCCGTCAGAAGCTGTCCCAGCACGCGCTCTGTTGCCAGCAGACGACTTTCTATCGTGGTTTCCAGATTGGTCAAGCGCTCTTCTATACTGGTCATATTACGACCTTTCAGGAGGGTCGTCAGTTCAGCAGAAGAGACGATAGAAACAAGGAAAGGTAGAGCAATCGCGAACATTTTGGAAGTTGGCATGTTTTAGCCCTCCTGTTCTATGAAGGTTAGGAGATAGAGATCACCACTTTATAAACTGATATACTCCTCAACAACTTCCATCACATCCGGTCATCTACTTCTATCTCAAAAACAAAGTTCAATCTACTTTATGAATTGAAATTACATCCTGATTTCTGACTTTTAGGACAAGAAGACCGAGTAAAAGTGCAGAGAAGTGAATAAGAGAAAACCTTACTCCGGCTATCCTGATATATTTCCGTTAATATTTGTTCTTTTATGTGTTAAGTTAGTTGAGTTGATTTTCTGATAATTCGACCAGAATGTAAATATCTCCAAACGAAAGGTCAGGAACTAAGAAGGCCTAATAAGGCTAATATGCATGTAATCTCGTGCGTCTGTCTTTGTGCTTGACGTCAGTTGGAGGAGACTATTATACATTTATTGCATGATAGTGAGGGAAATATGAAGACTTATTCAGCCAAGAAAATCATATTCCCCGAGGGCTTCGCCCGAGGGGAATATGATATTCCTTGGCTGAATAAGTCATCATGTTTCCCGAACACTCATGCAATGAATTTTTTATTATACCGAAACAAGCAAAACCTTTTACATGAACATAAACTTTCAAATTCGGCACCTCTCTCAAATTCATTTTCATTTTTACGTAAAGTTACATGTACTATAAAACCCTTAGTTCAACACATTTTCATCATTTTGTGACGTCAACCAGGCTATTGTGACGTCTACTTCTCTCGGGAGTTTTCGTTCAACGAACGCGAACTATATTGCGGGAAAATACACTAGGTGTTCCGAAGAGGTGGAATATGATGAAAAGCGTGCCGACGGCCGGGAAATATGAAGTTTTACGGACCTTTCACGTGACAACTTAGAACCAATCAGATAACGCGTTGTGTAGAATATTTATAATGAGGTATAATAATAAAGAGGGTGTTGCAGAAATACGCGATTATTCCCTACATATCAAGAAGGACATTTTAATACTCTCGTTAAAGCTGAACACGATTCGTAAAAGGAATGTGTCCGCCATTTTTGTTCCCGAGTCTCGCTACCCTGCAGACCCCTATAAATAGGGCTATAATTAGAGACTGTTCAGTGTAATCGGTCGACACCGGTGTAGAGGGACGTATGCCATACAGGACTTGGTAGCGAGAATAATAACGT